>JACCPG010005441.1:0-103847 GCA_016069955.1 Drepana arcuata
TTGCGGTTCATTTAATACTCTAGTGCCAATCAAATGATTAATTAATTCAAAATAAATTGATGTTTTCAATGTGTTTGACGTTAATTTATGACTTGGGTCATAAATTAAAGTGCCTTAATCAAGACCGAACCGTGAAGCCAGAGGTTATAAAATAACTAGTTAAGTTACCTATTCCATTTTATGTACTAACGCTAAGCAAAGGAACCTACAGTTAATATGACGGCCGACTGGTCTAGTAGCCTGAGGTCGCCAGTTCGATTCCTGCAGTGGAGGGATATTTGTGTGATGAACACGAAAAATGTGGGCTCAGATATGCTTTTTATTTAAATAGGTATATATTTGCCTATAGTATAATTAAAAAGGTTAGATTAGGACTACATTTTAATTTGTGTCAAATTGTCTCAAGGTTGTTCTTTACCAACATACACGTGACCACCATAATAATTTCTATGGCGTTCGGGACCTCGGGCCTGGTCCGAACTGCTTACTTACTCCATAATAACCGTTAAATAAATGTTAAATCCAAGATTGCGTAATATCTTTTTAAGAATACCTACATATTAGATTTTTAAAGAGAACGCGCTAAATTCAGGTACTTTCCTTCGAACAATTTCCATTAGATAGTCCGTTCCTGAGGAAACCTATATTTCATACTACTCAAGTTCTACTTTTGATAAACATAAAAAACAGCCTATGACCTCGTAATACATGCGTCACGTACGTACGTCATTATAAAAAAAATATATACTTTACTTTTTTTTTAGTTAGCCATGTATGCAAATGGCCAAGTTTAGCTTAGTCCAGCAGTAAATAAATACCGTGCGTGCTCACTTATCTCAGACAAAAATAATTGTAAGTAGGTACAAAGTCAGCGCTAAGCCCGGCCGAGTATAAATCATCACCACAATGTACGTTTCATGCCTCGAACTAATAACTCCAACTAACCATGAAATCGCCTCATGTTTCCATTTCACACTTAAAAAAAAAACACACTCAAACTGCAAAGCCGACTCTCATTTTCAACATTTCCGACGCTTCAACACCACGGCGTAGTGTTTTAATTTAAAAAAAGAACGCGCAAAAAATGCACAAAGTCCCGCCACGCACACTCTATTTTCGAAAATGACATTTGAAACGTCAAAAGTCCCGCGCGTTTTTGTTGGTTTTTTTCGCGAGCGGCAATGATTAGTAAAGGCGTTCGTACTCTGAGGCTATTTGGCTCACGTGTTTTGCTAAGGGGTGGGCCTTGCACGTGAATTTTCCGAGGTTTCCACCCTCCGCGGACCGCCCCTATAGGCTTTTCTGTCCAGCCTATGCTGTTTAACCGATCGGCTAACGACGGCAATGGAGCCGCGTTTTAGTTATTTTTTATTTACTCTTTTGAAGCAAAAATATTTAAAATGGAATCAAATAAAACCAGGTATCTTATAATAATGTGAATATTGCATAAAATCTGGTAAATAATTTGTCTTTTTCGTGAAAACATTAGTCGAAAAATAAAACTTCTTGCATTCGAATTAAGCTGAATCTAGCAGCTATATTTTAATTTTTAAGTATTGGGTTACCCGATAGTATACACGATATAAAAAATTGCCACGAGAAAAAAGTATAATTAGTCAAAATTAAGGCAAGTGTAATGTCAGTTGCATCCGTTTATCAAACTCAAATGTCAAATCGATTTTACGCGCCAGTATTTTAAGTCAACAATTAAAAGTAGTTTAACTTGAAAAGGCGGGACTAATAGTAGGGACTTAATATACAAAGAGCATACAAAGCGGGTGAATGTCAAAAATAATTTACATTGCTGACTGTTTTCAATTGCTAATACATGACAGTACGATTAGCGTTCAAGGCAATGAGTTTAGTACAAACACTGTTTAGCCCTAATAGAAAAGCAATGTCACTTGTATTGCCATGAATTACCCGACTTAGTAATGTAAATCAAAGTGATCATACATCTAATTTTACTTTTTAAAAAAATATGCCATTCTGTTCTTTATAGAAAAAAACTAATGAAATTAGCAATAAAAAACTCTAACTTAATATTAAAACGTATATTTTAATGAAAAAATTAAAAAACAACAATAGCCTCTCCACGGCCGGCTTTGTGCCAACACTGCCTACTTTTCATGCCGTACGCCTACGCTCACTATTTCAGTAACAACGCGCCCATCAAAGCGAAATTCGACTTTAACACAGTGACAACAAAGCTCACAGCCCCTTGTCCGCCCACAGCCACGCACCCTATCTCTTTCCCGCGTATTAATCAAAATACGAGTTTTCTACTTTGACGTGGAATCGCAGAAAATGGATAAGGTATTGTTTTGTAAATTGAAACTATGGTTTGTCGAGCAGCCAGCGTACGATGACCCCTTCCTATGCGGCAGTGGTTGAAAAAGTTCTCACGCGAGCGTGATTTGTAAGGGATGGCAGGGCTCAGGTTACGATGGTTGGTATAAGGCTTGGTTAAGACAAGATACATAATTGCAGTGTGCAGTTAAAGGGCTTACAATAAACTGTTATTATGGACAGACAACGATGGCATTGTGTGGTATTAATTACATTACTGTTATTACGTGATTGTCATTTTTAGTCAGTATTGTAAGTCGGCTGGTGTTTACATAACATCACGAAGAGTCCCTAACGGGTAGGCAGAGAAAATGTATCACCAGTTCTCTCCAGACTAATATACCTCTTTCGCTTCGTCCAAATTTATCAGTCTCTTCATATAATAATAATAATATATCCTCGCCTATAAAGAGCCGTGGTGGCCGAGTGGTTCGAGCAGTTGCCTGCGACGCAAAGGTCGCAAGTTCGAATCCCGACTGTACCAATGAGTTTTTCTGAACTTAAGTACAGTGATTAGTCACACCACGAGCTTTACGGTGAAGGAAAACATCGAGAGGAAACCTGCATACGTCTGAGAAGAAATTCAAAGGCGTATGTATAGCCGTGCCTGAGTAACGGCGATGGACTCGCCATCTGTCACGTTGGCACCTAATATACCTCTGGCGGAAAGTGGGCGTGTGGGTATTACTTATACACCTCTGCCTACCCCAGTCTCTTCATACGCGCTCACAAGTTGGTTGTCGGTTTGTTTTGATTGTCTTAATATATATACCTATATAAATTACGTGTCACGTTGTGTGTCCGCGATGGGCTCCTAAACTACTTAACCGATTTCAATCAAGTATGCACACCGTATGCAGTCTGATCCAACTTACAAGATAGGATAGTTTACAGCACAATTGGGTACCCGATAGGTGGCGCTGCGATCGTGTTTCAGGATATTTTACTTTTTCACCCGGGCGAAGCTGGGCGGGACAGCTAGTTATTATATAATTCCTTGCCATAAGGGTCCCAGGTATATAGGTAGTATCCACACACACATTTATTGATACATTTTGTATAAAGGTTCCTTTCTTTGGGACCCTAGCTACCAGTAGCTTGCACCTTGAGACCGACATATTTCTCATTGCTTTCTCATTCTTATGCTCTTTATAGAGTCTTGGGTACCACCAGTACAATTTGATTCCTATGTTGGAAAATTTTGCTGGATTTTACTCTAGAACTGAACATATCCTGTGCACAGATATAACAGAGATAGAATAATCTAGCTTCTAAATAAGCTTATAAAAGCTGGATTAAACTTATAATCTATCTCTGTGCAAAATATTTTCAAATTCAGTTTAGTAGACAAACGTCTTTTGAATTTCTTCTTAGACGTATGTAGGTTTCCTCTCAATGTTTTCCTTCACCGTAAGGCTTGCAGTGTGACTAATCATTGTAGGTACTAAAGTTCTGGAAAACTAATTGCTGTAGGCGGGATGCGAACTAGCAACCTTTGTGTTGCTGGCAACTACTCGAACTAGTCAGCCACCAAGGCCATTAATAAATTAATTAAGTCATAAGAAATAGAGCCGTGGTGGCCGAATGGTTCGAGCAGTTGCCTGCGACGCAAAGGTCGCAAGTTTGATTCCCGACTGTACCAATGAGTTTTTCTAAACTTAAGTACAGTGATTAGTCACACCACGAGCTCTACGGTGAAGGAAAACATCGAGAGGAAACCTGCATACGTCTGAGAAGAAATTCAAAGGCGTATGTATAGTCGTGCTTGAGTAACGGCGATGGACTCGCCATCTTTCACGTTGGCACTTAATATACCTCTGGCGGAAAGTGGGTGTGTGGATATTACCTATACACCTCTGCCTACCCTTGTGGGAAGGCGTGAGGATATAATAATAATAATAATAAGAAATAAAGCCTTATACTGTTTATGCACAATACTAGGAATATGTCGGTAGTCTGAACTCGGGCGCCCTCCTACAGTACTTCGAGATCTGTGGGAACACAGTTCATCAAACCCTAACAGTTTTCCCACGAACGAGGACTTGAATACAAGAATATCGGCTAGTCTTAAATTGAGAGGTGATGCTGGAGAAGGATATATAAAATCATGGAAAGCGTAACTAACGAAATAGTGCTCAAAAGTGTCGAAGAATCAAGAGGAAAAATTATAGGCCCATATATTATAAATATCCTCACGCCTTCCCACAAGGGTCCCCGAAGGGGTAGGCAGAGGTGTATAGGTAATACCCGCACACCCACTTTCCGCCAGAGGTATATTAGGTGCCAACGTGACAGATGGCGAGTCCATCGCCGTTACTCAAGCACGACTATACATACGCCTTTGAATTTCTTCTCAGACGTATGCAGGTTTCCTCTCGATGTTTTCCTTCACCGTAAAGCTCGTAGTGTGACTAATCACTGTACTTAAGTTCAGAAAAACTCATTGGTACAGTCGGGATTCGAACTTGCGACCTCTGCGTCGCAGGCAACTCGAACCACTCGGCCACCACGGCTATATTATAAATGTTATTTAATTATATGCGTACTCGATCTTAGATCGAATCCGCAATGAAGTGATTCAAAAATCAACTGGCTTGAATGAGGGCGTGATTGTAAAGATGAAGAAGGGCATGTTACGTTGGTTTGGACACATAGAAAGGATGAGTGAAGAAAGATTGACGAAACAGATATACAAAGCAAAAGTGTGTGCAAGAAGAGACAGAGGAAGGCCACGTTCCAACTACCTGGATCAAATCGATCGGACGCTCAAGGTCGGGAACGTCAAGAGTACTCGAAACCGATGAGCATGTATGAAAAGACTGATGAATGTGGACGAAGCGAAAGAGGTATGCAAGTCTAGAGAGAATTGGCGCTCTATAATCTCTGCCTACCCCGTTAGGGACTCGGCGTGATGATATGTATGTTATATAGCTTCCTGTATCGCAAGAGGTATCTGAACTCACCGTTGCACAAGGCGGATGCGATTCTGAGTTGGCAGCCTCCCCCCTCTCACCATCTACACAAAAGTAGCATTTGTCTGCTGGCTTCCAGTCGGCCGGCTCCTCCGCCAGCTTGGGATGTGTGGCGGGCCTCTTGATTAACGACTCCAGGATCGTCTCCGGCCGCCGGGGCTTCTCGTCTACTCGGTCTACTCGGTCTATTCGGTCTACTTGGTCTTCTCGGTCTTCTCTGTCTTCCCCGTCGTCGGGCGCGTTGATCTGCTCGATGGTTTTGATCTTGAGCGCTGGGGGAGGGTCGGAAGGCATGGACTCGTCGTCGCTCGAGGGCTCTGGCTCGCTCCGCTTCGGTATTAACGCGTCCTGATATAGTTTCCATTTTCTTCGACCCATCAACTCCTCCGCCACCCGTTCTAGACCTGGAATAAAGCAACGGTACTTATAAACACGCCGTATACAGTATACAGGTCTATCGAAACTGTTCGGACTCGGAAGAGACTGATGAATGTGGAGGAAGCGAAAGAGGTATGTAAGTCTAGAGAACTGGCGCTCCATACTATCTGCCTACCCCGTTAGGGACTCGGCGCGATGATATGTATGTATGTTTAAAAGTCTGTTCCTCTTTCACGCAAAAACTACTGTACCGAAGTGGATGGAATTTGGTACGGAGATAGATTGTTGGGTGGAATAGCAGTTAGAATTAAAAAAAACATTCAAATCAAATGAAAGTCAATTAGTCTTCAGTTATAATGCTCATGATTTAACCAAAGCAAGTTAACAACTGGCGTATAGGTATTAATTAATAATAATAATTCACTGTGCGGGATAAACTTTCATGTTGGCAGCATTGTGATAAATATATAAGGTTGGGGTTTTATTATGCGAGGAGCGGACCAAAATTGCCGAGTTATTAATTGTAATATATAAATATAATAATATGTTAATTATTCAATTAGTTGCCTGCAACACAAATATTGCATGTTTAAATCCCGACTATACCTACTACTATGAGTTTTTCTCAACATAAGTACAGTGATTAGTCCCACTACGAGCTTTACAGTGAAGGAAAACATGCATACGTCATATCGTCGTAATTTGATCAATTCACACTACCCATCCAAAAATCAAAGGAAATAGAGACAATAAAAAAAGTCTTCACCCATACACGTGACAACGACTGTTAGATTTAGTTTGTAATTATTATGGTGTTATATTATAGGTAAATAATCTAATAAAACCACGACATAAAATCAATTTATTCAACAAAAAAATTTTCATCGTAAGGGTCACTGGAGATCTTATTGAACGTCACATATTAAATATAAAAATATCGCTTCCACCGTTTTCAAGACAATAGCTTTCAAGAGAAGAAATACCCGCTCCCGTCTACACTGAGCCCGCACCCCATACCGTTGCCGGCGGGCCAAGGCCCGTCTCGATTTAAGCCTATTTTTCCCGCACTAGCGATAGTGATGTGATTAATTGTATCGGTATGAAGTTCACTCGATTATGGACCAGAGAGACATCGACTGGACAAATTAGTGCCGTTTAATATAGTTAACAACAAGTGGGTGTTATGACTTAATTGCTTTGTATTTAAATTATCTTCAGTTAAGACAACTTCACCTATTTTCTAGTTTTGATACATATGAGTTTTTCTATACTCCACGATTTTTACGGTGAATGTATGTGGAGAGGTTCTTCCTCATACTTTTGAGAAGTAATTCGATGACGTATGTGCTTGTGAAATTGCGATGGACTCGCCATCAATCTGAATATACTTCCGGCGAAGAGTTTTTACACCACGAGGACCCTTGTGGAAAAAGGGTGAACACATCCATATCAAATTAAAATTGCGACATTTTATTGTAGTATTTAGTATATTAAAAAGATTTTAACAAACGGGTAAATGTTAGAAATGTTCAAACTTCGAAAATATATTTCCAATTTTCAAACAGAATGAAAATCAAAGAAATTAAATTTAAATTATATAATAAAAAAGCCGTGGTGGCCGAGTGGTTCGAGCAGTTGCCTGCGACGCAAAGGTCGCAAGTTCGAATCCCGACTGTACCAATGAGTTTTTCTGAACTTAAGTACAGTGATTAGTCACACCACGAGCTTTACGGTGAAGGAAAACATCGAGAGGAAACCTGCATACGTCTGAGAAGAAATTCAAATGCGTATGTATAGTCGTGCTTGAGTAACGGCGATGGACTCGCCATCTGTCACGTTGGCACCTAATATACCTCTGGCGGAAAGTGGGTGTGTGGGTATTACCTATACACCTCTGCCTACCCCTTCGGGGACCCTTGTGGGAAGGCGTGAGGATATTATAAATTTAAATTTAACAACGTAATAAATAACGTTTGCTTGCACACAATTTACTACATACAACAAAATCACACTCTGTATTAAGGCCCAGAATTACAGCATTTTAAGATCTAGCGTGGGTAGACGAAAAATGTAAAGGAAAAATCATTAACGTCAAGATTTGAATTTGCAATCATGAAATCGCTCAAATTTGCATAGAGCATGGAGTAAAAACTGTTCATTGTCTATAGCATCCGTTTCGCGGATCGTCAACATTTTTTTCACGCGTTTTTAACGCGCAGCAATTAGTGTTACAATGTTTGCCATCTTTTTTCAGACATTTACACTTATCTTTGTTGAATATTCTTGATTTTAAATCAATTTCTTTTGTTCTTTAAAAAAAAGATAAGTGCACCTGCACCTATACATATCTAGCAAAATACTTGTACGAGACCATTTGGCCATTCAATATGTATTTTGTAAATAAACCTTTACGATTTTTTATAAGCAATTAAATTATTAAAAGTAGGCGGCATATGTCTGTCTAGATATATTCATTGCTTCAAAGAATTTGTAGTACTACAACAACCGAAGTAGTGAACTGAAGCGAGACCCCACATGTTAATATCGCAATTAATGTGAAGCCGATGAACTCCCGTGCTTGGAATAATAATAAAAAAATAATTACACATTAGAGTCGCTTCTTAGAAAATCGGAGGGGCTAATGTGTTTCGAAAGCGAGAGAATCTGCTCACCGTCGGCAACCGTGGCTTGATGCACAAAATAAATTATAGGACGCTTTTTGCACTTAACATTATTTATGGAATAGGGGATCATTTGGATCAAATCGAAACAAGAGACGCTTCATGAGAGACGTCTCTGAAGCCAGTCTCTTGTCCCTCGTCTATGTAGGTAGGGTATGAGACCTATGTATAGGTACTGCAGCAGCCACGTTGGAAATTAAATATGTCTCCGTCAGAGGGTGTTATTCCTCCCTTCGAAGACCATAGTGAATATGTGTGAAGATATAGACTAACGAGGTAAATTTAGGCACTAAAGGTGCTTAAGACGGATTCTGGCGGTCAGTCCAGAGCTATTTGTGTGTGAGTTCAGGTTTTCAGTGCAATATATGTCAAATGCTTTGAATATCCTTTGTTTATGTATGTAGAAGTGTAAGAAACGTCCCGTTCCCATATTACAAGCTATACTTAGTTTAGGACTAGGGCCATTTGTGTGGAAGATACAATTATTTGTTTTCCTTAAGACGAGATAATTGAAACACTATAAAACGACAAACATTATTTCACAATAATGGTTCCGTGTTGAAGACGTCCAAAGAACTTAATAAGAGTTAAATTAATTGACCATCGCGGAAATTTCAAGAAAAATCACGCCAAGAACAATGGAGTTTTCCTCTAATTTGGCGACAACGGCTTCACTCTAAGGCTTCCTGGACAATGATAATAAGATGTGACGACATCGTTGTATAATTGAATTATTATCAATTTAACAAAAGGTCATTTTTGCGTGGCGTGACACACCGTCGATAAACAAAGGATTGCGAGCTGCATGCGTCGACTACTGATTGGCTAAAACTACGATTAGACTGGTCTATTTCAAGGTCGACGTGAGTCAGTTTGCATTTGTGCATACATGTTTGTGGGTTGGGAGCAAGGCTCAGAAGGAAGCGGATGCAGTCTCCATCTGTGTGTTTTAAATTTACATATATTGAGACAAAGCTTTGATTTCAATGCTGTCGAAGACAGGAACACACAGTAATTATGTCTTTCTACTCGATACATCGTAATTCAATAATTCACCATTGTATTATACAACAGCAGAATATTTGAATGAGCGAAATAAAGCAACAAATTGCATATTTGGCAAAATAAATACGCCTTCCCACATGGATCCAAAGGAGGTAGGCAAAGGTGTACAAGTAGTACCCACACACCCACTTTCCGCCAGAGATATAATTTAGAAGCCAACGTGACAGATGATGATCCATCGCTTTAGTTACATACGCCTTTGAAAACAAAGTTAAATCTTACAATAGGGAACGTGTGTTAAAATACTGAGGGGTTTTGCCGTTTACTGGCATATGTTATAATAATGTATAATATTAATATAATATATTTTATCTGTAAGTAGTTAGTTTCAACTGTTCTTTGTAAATATTATTAATTGTTGTAATAAAAAAAAATATTATATATAACTTTAAATTTGTACATCCGTGTTGAATAAATAAAATCTAAAAATGAAAGTTTTAAGGATTTTGGTTGACGTTTTCTTCACATTATTACTTAAACCTCATTTAAATGAATAAATCTCAATTTTTTTTTCCAATATAACAACTGAAACTTTAAATCTCAACTATCTTTAAGCAGTCTCCGAACCCAAGCCTAGCAATCCATCAAATCAAATAGATTTTGAGCGTATGAATCATGGGTAGGTATAAAAAAAAAATCAAAGGCTCAATAAATCCCAACTGGATCCCAGTCATCTGAGATTTCCTGAGCTTGTAGGTGAGTCAGTTCCACATTAGCTCAATTGAGGGAGTGAATCTCTCATCGCTTGATCACGTTAAATGAATCAACAAGGAAGCGCCCAGTGTCCTTGTTTGGCAAATCGCGAATATGCGCATGGAATTGCATAGAATGCTTGTGTCTAATTATCATTATTTAATAATGTCCGCAATTGGCAAGTTTTTCATTTATTTAGTTTTTATGGCAAGTAATTTACGCCGTAAATGGTACGCTGTGCAATATGGCTTTGAGTTATTGTCTAGTACTTAGTGTGTTAAATTGAAAATGGTGGTTGAACATACGAGACTTGTCATTGCTAATGATTTTGTACCCATAAGTACACACTAGAGTGATTTTCAGTTCGTCATTATGCATCTTTCGTGTACAATGCAGAATTAAATTGTGTAACTCCAGTCCTAATATAATTGCAAGGTTGCTACAACAGGTATTTCGTACGTAGCGGGGAATTCTAAACCTACATAGTTATTCCAATATCTTTTGAATAGAACTGAGTCAAAGTGTGAATCAATCGAACTTTGTACCTATGGGACACTGCCGCACACATTGAAACGCTTACGGATGATTTGGCTTTTCAGTCTTTCTGTCCGATTATTTGTAATTTTTATATAGATAGTAAATATAATAGTAATAGATGCGATCTCTTCGAAAAATGTGCGGCGTAACGATATTAGATCGAATCCGCAATGAAGAGATTCGCAAATCAACTGGCGTGAATGAGGGCGTGATTGTAAAGATGAAGAAAGGCATGTTACGTTGGTTTGGACACATAGAAAGGATGAGTGAAGAAGATTGACGAAACAGATATACAAAGCAAAAGTGTATGCAAGAAGAGGCAGAGGAAGGCCACGTTCCAACTACCTGGATCAAATAGATCGGACTCTGAAGGACGGGAACGTTAAGAGTACTCGAAACCGACGAGCATGTATGAAGAGACTGATGAATGTGGACGAAGCGAAAGAGGTATGTAAGTCTAGAGAGAACTGGCGCTCTACCTATACTCTCTGCCTATCCCGTTAGGGACTTGGCGTGATGATATGTATGTATGTATGTATGTAGTAAATATATACCCGGATATTCATGCCATCACAAGGATCCTCGAAGAAAGGTCTGCCTTTCGGTGTAACAACAAACATTTTTACAGTGGATGTTTTTAAGCACCGATGAGACAGAAGGCAAGTCTGTAGTCGTTTCCTAAACACAATTAAGTTAGTAAGCTCGCTTCAATGTCCTTAGCTCGGAAAAATCTTATTGAGTCGACTTTATATCACACAACTAGGATATCACAAGCAACTGCTTACACCACTTGGCCACCACGGCCCTCACCACCATGAATGACGTCAATCTTAAATAATCTGATGATCATTAAATCCAAATGGCACAAATTTGTTTAGATTTAAACGTTTTTAACAACTGGATTTAATAATCCACATAATTGGCTTTTAACAATAAGAAGAATGACCTACGTATAAAACCTGATATTCAATTACCAATAAAACGAGCGTAAACACAAAGGTGAGGCTATGAGATACAGCTGTTAAAGCAGAGACAATAGAGCCGGAAGCTGTTCATCTTGGGACCTCCGTACCCGTGAACTCAATATGCTAGTATTGTTGAAGGAGAGACGTGTTTGAATGTATTTAAATATCGAATTTGTGACTCCTGTATCTTTAAAATGATTGTATTGAAAGGTAGATCTGCAATCTTCTTATCAGTTTGTCTTCATGCCTTACTAAGAAAGCGAGGTACAGTTTTTAGTTTTAACAATTTTTCGTTATTTACCTTTGCCTATTTAAAATTTGCACCTGCTTTAACACTTTAATGGCTGATAAATAATCTCATTAAGTACTTTTTTTTTCTATCATATAAAAAGTTGTGAAGGTAAAGTTTTCGTAATCGCTACTACCATCAGTTTAAATTGGATCAAGCATTTTTTGGCAATAAAAAAAGGCAATATATAACAAGATTTTACGAAAGAATAAATGCAAAACAGCATGCAACATTGTTTATCAATGTTGCCATCACACCCGCAGCACACGCAACCACGCGTATAGCTCAGGGCCATGGAAAAATAATAGCCATCGATCAGTGCTAGCGATGACACGCGGCTTCGTCCGCGTTAAATATATATATACATATATGATTCCTGATTCGCTCTATTGGGTAGTACAGTTTTAAACTATATACAAACGTATAAATATTTCAATAAAATCTAAATCTATGGATGAAAACCGCAGTTAAATCCGTTACGTAGTTTAAAAGATCTATGCGTATGGAAGGCAGGAAGTGACTTTGTTTTTAAACTATGTACAGGTGATAAAAACTTGTTTAACACTTGGCTTTTTCAAGACCTTTATAATTATACAAAGCGTATGCACCCGAAATGCCATATACGGAACAAAATAGTAAAAAAAAAATATGACGGGTCTATGACATAAACGGTTACGCGCCTCTGCCTGCATCGAACGCAGGCCATTTGAATGAGGAATTAGAATAAAGATGGCAAAAAATATGAGCATTAGAAAGAGCGGGCGATCAACGTGCGAGAGGGACAGACGACCAAGCCGAGACCCGATTGGCTGACCGCTTTTTATGCCTTAGTTCCCCTAATCTTCATTTCGAACAACATCTGCTACTCTAATGTTTATTCGAAATAGTTCTTTAAATTTATCGACTTAAGATCTCATTTGCAAGTATTGAACGGCAGTCTTCGGTATTTTTTATCGTCTTATCTATGGTCGGGTCGATGCGCTGTGTATTTCAATTTTAATATCTTTCATGGCATGGCTACCATTAAAGGTATCGTTGAAATGTACTGCATAAGGTTTGATATTACCTAGTACTTTTTTTATTGAAAGACCATATTGAGTGGCCAGTTACATCTGCTGCATTTCGAATAGCGTTAGTTCTTTTTACATTTTTTTTCTATCCTAAGGATGTAGGGATAGTAATGGTGATGGTTTGATCGCTAAATGAAGCGAACACGTGACGTCGTAATTGTTCCATGTTTGAATTATTAACGTCTTTTTACTGTATTTAAGCCTTATCAGTTATAACTTGTTCTTTTTTCAAACGGCCGTTTTTTTCTTAATAGTTAATAGCTTGCCAGAATTAGTGGGAATGTTAAGTCTACGATAATTAGGAGTCAATTTCGATCGAAACGGTACGGTGGATGTCGATATTATTAATTTAGAATTGCTTACCCCAATAGGTATCTAATAGGTAGACAGTTAGATCAAACTACAAACGATATCAAAATCTTTTAATTCAACGTCGTCGTATATGAACGTCACAAATAACCTAAATTTAAGATTACAGTTACCACTACTAAAATTGTATCATTTAGGTATGTAGGTACGTAACTATAGTAATTTATCAAGTGAAATTAAACTTCAGGTATTAACTGTATTTTAGCTTAATTTTGGGCTAACATGCTATCACTTTCAAAATTAATATGATATATATATCCTCACGCCTTCCCACAAGGGTCCCCGAAGGGGTAGGCAGAGGCGTATAGGTAATACCCCCACACCCACTTTCCGCCAGAGGTATATTAGGTGCCAACGTGACAGATGGCGAGTCCATCGCCGTTACTCGAGCACGACTATACATACGCCTTTGAATTTCTTCTCAGACGTATGCAGGTTTTCCTCACGATGTTTTCCTTCACCGTAAAGCTCGTGGTGTGACTAATCACTGTACTTAAGTTCAGAAAAACTCATTGGTACAGGCGGGATTCGAACTTGCGACCTTTGCGTCGCAGGCAACTGCTCGAACCACTCGGCCACCACGGCTCTATATGATATAGGTAGTTTAAATTTTTTAAGGATAAATAAAACGTTTGAACCTTTGCAATAACCAAACGTTATACAATAAGCATATTAAGAAATCACGAGATTACTTAGCTTGTATTTTCAACTCGCACATTCGATTCTCAATCGATTATTGTATCGATGTGATCGTAAATCGATAGATACACTCGTACATCACCATATGTCGGCATTTTTTATCTCATTGCTTGAACGCAATGTACAGTTAAATTAATTACAAAGTTACTCGTTTGTAAATTCATTGATGTAGGTAAATCTCATAGATTTAGTTCTTAAGTGTAAGGAAGAAGAGGCAAAGGAAGATCACATTCATCAACCGAGAATAAGATAGGACACTAAAGGAACGTCAAGAACCTCTTTCTCTCTCTCTCTCTCTCTTAAGAACTCTTAACCAGCTACCATGTATGATGAGACTGATGAATGTCAAAGAAGTGAGTCTGTAAGTCAAGAGAGCAATGTCGCTCTACTCTCTCTGCCCACTGAGGGACTCGGCGAGCGATAGTTTGGTTGGGTAGGCCTTCTGGTCTAGTGGCCAGAGCTCCTGACTGCGATGTTCGAGGTCGCGGGTTTGATTCCCGCTGAGGGCAGATATTTGTGTGATGAACACGACTATTTGTACCTTATGGATGTCCTATGTATTTATGTGTATATCTATGTAAGTAAATATATCGTTGTCTAGTTACCATAACACAAGATTTGCTTAACTTGGAACAATTTGTGTGGAATTGTCCCAAGGTATTTTCTTTTCATATAATCCAGAAGGTAACATATAAACTTATTTGTTACGGGTGATAGAGAGAGAGAGAGAGAGAGAGATAAGAGGATTTACAAAAACTGTAACTGGTTCTTAATTACATATATCATAAGACCTATTCACCTATTTTGTTAGTTTTACTTTAATTATAATTTTTATTTGACATAGCTTTTGTTGTTGTGGTTACCTAGGGGTTGTTATAGGGTGGACATTTTGTTAATATTAAGGTGTTTTTGATACAAATAAATAAATAAAAGACGCAACATACATAACAACGCCAGAAATATATATATTAAGGTGTTAAGGTGTAAAGGTGGGCTCTTCATACATGCTCGCCATACAACAAGAGTGGCAAACAAGCATACCGCCCATCCGATGGAAAACGGTTACTGCAGCTTAATTACGCTTACAATACCGAAGTATCACGTGCGTTTTGCCACTCTGTGTTCCGAGAGTAATACTGTGTTGGCAGTATAATGGGTCTAATCCCTCTGCTGCCAACACAGAACTTGCCAAGGAGCTCGTTACTGGTAACCTTATTCACCGCGTAGGAACACAACACAATAAATTGTGTTATTTGTCTACGGACTTAAGGTGGAGGTCCTGCCCCAGTCGGGCAGCTCCAAATTCGAACGGGAAACCCGTTATGCCTTACCTCTCTTAAGTCCGATCAATTTGATCTGGATGATATCAATAATTAATGTAAATAGTGAAGTACAAATGCAAGATCTATTTGCACAAATTAAACTGTTACATGCAATTTCTCGGAAAGTCATAGTCAAGTAGTGTTGATGTCAAGCCGCGGAATTCTCACGGTCCCGAGCGCAGTGAAGCGCGGCCGTTGCGTAATGCCTAGTCTTAAAAACTACTTGATATTTTCAATACAATTGATTGTAACCTATCCTACTAATGCTACAATTGCGAGAGTTTGTGAAGAAGGATGAAATTTTACGATTAGCGCTAGATTTCTCGAGACTTACAATCCTTCGCTCCATACATTGTCAGAGTTGTCATTTTCGAGCTGGAATCCAAAACTGAGCCAAATTCAGACATCTTATAACCAAAATGGCCGATGTTTCCGGCAACAATCGTTTTAATAGTCCCGTCAGATGACATTGATTATGAAACAGGGAATAACAGGGAATGAAGCCGTGGTAGCCGAGTGGTTCCAATTGATTTTTTTGGAAAGATTGCAAGTTCGAATCCCGACTGTACCAATGAGTTTTTCTGTAATTAGGTACAGTGATTGGTCGCACCACGAGCTTTACGGTGAAGGAAAACATAGAGAGGAAATATCATATAGCATATCTCTAAGAAGCAATTCAAAGGCGTACTCAGGTACGACAGGCGTACTTGAGTAACGGGCATGGACTCTTTATCAGTCACGTTGGCACCTAAAATATATCTACGGCGAAAAGGGTGTGTGGGTACCACCTACACACCTCTGCCTACCCCTGCGAAGACCCTAGTGGGAAGGCGTTAAGATGTATATTTCGTCATCATGGGCAAGTTAATAACAATGAATAACATTTTGATAAGTTAACGCCAGGTGCGATATTGCGTAATGATCGAACCCACGACCCAACTATTTTAATTATAACAAGCCATTGTGTCGGCTTATGTAACTGGCCGGCGGGACAATAAAACTGTTGCCAACTATTTTCATATCGTACTAAAACTATTTGATATTGACTCACGGTCTCATATCAGTAGCTGAGTTTATTACATACTTAATACGCAGTGGGGTAAAGTTTGTATGGGCTTGTATGAGGGGAGTTGGAACTTTAGCTAATTAGCCGTCGCTCTAAACTCATCATGCCATTTCGACATACAGTTATTGGTGATCATTTCTAATTATGATAACAAATAAGCTTTATTCCATACTAGCTGTGTCCGCCGCGTTGAATTGTGACTTTGAGCAGCATTTTTATTTTGGATATGTTAAGTGAAGCTTACCACAATATATTAGTGAAAACCACATCTAAATCGGATAAGCTGTTTCTGAGATTAGCACAGACAAACAGATTAACAGACAAAAATTCTAACAATCAGTGTTTGGGTGCTATTTGCGTTGATAAAGGGCCTAATCATATTTTTTATATATCTTCCATGTACAGACAGCGATCCGTTGCATTTTGATTATGTAGGTTTATGTACTATGAGGCGTGACAGCGATATACAAGCTTATTTAGATAGCTGAATCGATGCCGTTGCATGACTACATCAAAAACCGTGTTTCATCAAATACTAATTGAGTAAAGGGACAACGCGATAACCGCTTACCATTAACCGGGGGAGCAGGAGGTTATACATTTAAACCCAAACATAACTCAAGATGACACGTACTCGGGGGACGGAAGTCTCGACACAAATCCTCATTTGTTTACCATCTTTGAGGTATTAAAAAACTGATTGATCTCAAGGTGTCCAACAAAAATCATTTCCAGCGTAGAGTGAGGAAATCCGCTGCTTAATTCAAAATGGTTAATACATATATCTTACTTAATATTATAAATGTGAATGTAAAAACTACTTAAGAGATCACTATAAAACTTTGTACACATATTCTTGGGGGTATTAGAAGTAACATAGGATACTTTTTATTGAAAAAAAAAATTTTTTTCGAAAGATAAAAAAGCCGTCCACGCCGACGAAGTCACGGGCACAGCTAGTATATATATATATATATATATATACTTTACTGGATATATATATATATCCAGTAAAGTCTTGAACGGTTAAAGACTTTAACGGTTCATTAAGGTATTCTTTGTATTAATTCTGTGGAAGGTTTGGGACTGAATAATCTTGAAATCTATATACATTTTATATGGATAAGCCGTGGTGGCCGAGTGGTTCGAGTAGTTGCCTACTACACAAAGATCGCAAGTTCGAATCCCGATTGTACCAATGAGCTTTTCTGAACTTAAGTACAGTGAATAGTCACACCACGAGCTTTACGGTGAAGGAAAACATCGAGAGGAAACCTGCTTACGTCTGGAAGCAATTCAAAGGTTGTTTAGTCGTGCTTGAGTAACGGCGACGGCACCTAAAATATATCTCTGGCAAAAGTGGGTGTGTGGGTGCTACCTATAAACCTCTGCCTGTCCCTTCAGGGACCTTTGTGGGAAGACTATATTATATAATAAAACCATGGGATACAGTGTATTGTAAGGCACATGATTAGCTTTTCTCATACTCACACATAGAAAAGTCAAAAGAGCCCATAATTTAATAGTTGAACGCAGCGATAACTTGTAATTTCACAATGTTGGCATCACTGCCTAATGACAGATGGATGGAAACAAATTTAAAAATGGCGGATGCAATAACGAAATGATGACGCGTTGCGAATCACACGAGTTAGTTTCTTTTGTTACAGTGAACTTGTACAAGGTTGGAGATAGTCTTTGACTTGCCGATGAAAAAACCTATGAATTCCCTATTGTATGACTCGCTCACTATTTATTTAACGAGCGTTACGATGAACGAAAGTCTACTTCTTGCATACTTTTAGAAAGAAATTCAAAGATATTAAGTCGTACTTTATAGAAACGGCAATGGACTCGATATCTGGCACGTTTGCACCTAAATATATCTCCGGAGAAAGGGTGTTACCTACACTTAAGAAGATAAATTAATGTATATAGAAATGAAAGAAAAGAGTGACCATGGAGTTTCTTGCCGGTTCTTCTCCATGGAAGCGACCAACCCGAACCGTGCACCTTTTTCGACGTTTTATAAGTGCCCACCTGGGCCTATGTAAAATAAAAATATTTTGATTTGATTTAAAATTAAAATAACCTAATATCGAGTTGACAAAAGGTTGGCATGGCAACATTATTGAAAAAATATATTTCTCCAATTGTCTATTTCATTATCATAACCTTACTTGCCAGCGTAGTTTATCCAAAGATCAGAGGGATCAAGTGTACTTTCTACCTAAATAGAGAAATTACATGTTTATGGTAGTAGACACAGAGATACACAATATATCATTAGAAAATATCTTGTCATTCTGTCTGATTTATGAATAAATTGGCATTTTGATTCGTGTTTTAATCAATAAATACTATGATTAAGGAGATATTAACTGATTTGTTAAAGATGGCGGTTGTTATTCGAAAATCGAAATTCGAATACATAATTGTTTCCATCTACTTAAGTCTCCTTCTCAAGTCTATGGCGTTACAGTTCTACACATGTTGTTAGGTCTACATAACTAATATTAGATGTATATAATTAAGCAGTTAAGTCATACTCGTACTCGAATAGTACTCGTAATGTTATAAAGAGTTTGTGTGTTAGTATGAACACGGGATTCCAGGAACTGCTTAGATATTATTGATTACGATTTTTTTAATATAATATATCCTCATGCCTTCCTACATCGGAAGGGGTAGGCAGAGGTGCTTAGGTAATACCCACACAACCAATTTCCGCCAGAGGTTTTAGGTTGTCGGCCGATGGTGAATCCATCGCCGTTACACAGGCACGACTATTAATACGAATGAATTTCTTGAATTTCTGCCGCCTGATGGTAAGCGGTTACCGCCGCCTGTGTAAACGAATATAAAAGTACATGTAATGACGAGTCTTTAACGGTGTAACCAGAGTGAAAAAAGCGCCTCTCACAAGTACCGTATTAGCCACATTAATTACTAGGAGTACTAATAATTTAACAAAAAACATTAGATGCCTCATTCATCTTCTATATCAAATATTATAACGAAGTTAGTTCCTAAGTAGCTAGTTAAACGTCAACGCTCTAAATTTGAAAATCAAATCTTGTAACCGAAAACGGTTGTGCCAACATACCAAAAAAAAATCTACCAAAAAGGTTAGCTTAGTATACGTCTTGTTAATCCCATTCAACCTTCATCGGCACGTTTTTCTCTAAAATACATGTAGACATGACCTTAAAACATAATACCAATTGAGGCTGACACACACATAGACAGTCCGCTTGCGTTGATTCGTGTCAGGGCCACAATAGCGAACATGTGCGAAACGTAATACCTACTTACAGATAGGGTACAGCTCCCAATGGCTTCAGTTTGGTTAGATAAGTACTAGATTTTATGTGCACTTATGTTGATATTGAAAGTCCTTTCTGTATACTTTATACATACATACATACATATAATCACGCCAAGTCCCTAACGGGGTAGGCAGAGAGTATAGAGCGCCAGTTCTCTCTAGACTTACATACCTCTTTCGCTTCGTCCACATTCATCAGTCTCTTCATAGATGCTCGTCGGTTTCGAGTACTCTTAACGTTCCCGTCCTTCAGAGTCCAATCTATCAGATCCAGGTAGTTGGAACGTGGACTTCCTCTGCCTCTTCTTGCACACACTTTTGCTTTGTATATCTGTTTCGTCAATCTTTCTTCACTCATCCTTTCTATGTGTCCAAACCAACGTAACATGCCTTTCTTCATCTTTACAATCACGCCCTCATTCACACCAGTTGATTTGCGAATCTCTTCATGTATACTGTATACTATATTTACCTAATATATCCACACCTTCCCAGAATGGTTAGGTAGAGAATTGGTTAACTACACCACGAGCTCTAAGTACGTTGAAGGAAAACATCAAGAGGAAACCTGCATGCGTTTGAGAAGAAATACAAAGGCGTATGTATAGTCGTGGTTGAGTAACGGCGATGGACTCGCCACCTGTCACGTTGGCACCTAAAATATATCTCTGGCGGAAAGTGGGTGTGTGGGTATTACCTAAGCGCTTCTGCCTACCCCTTCGGGGAACCTCGTGGGAAGGCGTGAGGATCTACATTATATTATAATTATTACGTTTAATTGTAGTGGCACTCACCATGTTCATACCTTAAATGTAATTTCTAACTTGTAAATAAGTGCTTACTATGTATGTAGGCTTTTACAAAATAATTAAATATAAGTAAATAAGTATGTATAGCCGTGCTTGAGATAAGGCATAGGACTCGCCATCTGTCAGGTAATCACTTAAATATATCTCAGGCGAAACTGCGGGATTCGAATACAAATATTTAAGAAATTATACTGTTCGGATCCTACTGAAGCATTAGTATCGACAGGTCTTAAAAAAATCAAGTAGAAATAATTAAATAGTATTTAAAACTAAATACCTACTAGTTTACACTTAGATTTAATCACAAATAGTGTTTTCCTGCATGTATTCTCAGAACTATGTGTCAACAGCGACGTGTTCACACGAAATAGGTTTTAGGCAAGATGGCGGCACGTGTAACAATATCGATGACGTACTATGCCCTCAATTATCTCAGGTTAATAGCAATATAAGACACAAAAATGTACTTAATGATTTGAAGTTAATTGATTATTTGAAAATTGCTCAGACGGTTTTTTTTTTTATACAACAAGAGTGGCAAACAAGCATACGGCCCACCTGATGGGAAACGGTTACCGTTGCCTATTTACGCTCACGATACCGAAGTATCACTTGCGCGTTGCCACTCTGTGTTCGGAGAGTTATACAATGCTGGCAGCATAATAGGTATAATCCCTCGGTTGCCAAAACAATATAACAATCCTTCCCCCCTCCCCAAGGAACTCATTATTGGTAACCTTATTCACCACGTAGGAACACAACACAATAAATTGTGTTATTTGTCTACGGACTTGTTTAAGGTGGAGGTCCTGCCCCAGTC
Organism: Drepana arcuata; assembly: GCA_016069955.1. Taxonomy (NCBI): domain Eukaryota; kingdom Metazoa; phylum Arthropoda; class Insecta; order Lepidoptera; family Drepanidae; genus Drepana; species Drepana arcuata. Next base: position 21,413 of record JACCPG010005441.1, read on the forward strand.
GGGCAGCTCCAAATTAGAACGGAAAATCCGTTATGCCCTACCGCTCTTAAGGACCAATCCATAGTCAGTAGGTACCTACTAAAGCGTCTGAACTTCACTCACATCACGAGTTTTACCTACATCATCATCATCATCATCATCATCATCATCATCATATAATAAGACCAAGTCCGTGACGGAGTAGGCAGTTTTCCCGTCAAAGAAAACATCGAGTAACCTGCATAAACATACATACACATCATCACGCCGAGTCCCTAACGGGGTAGGCAGAGAGTGTAGAGCGCCAGTTGTCTATAGACTTACATACCTCTTTCGCTTTTCATTCATCAGTCTCATACACACTCGTCGGTTTCGAGTACTCTTGCAAACGTTTGAGCAGAAATTCAATGTAGGTTGAGATATGATCCTTGAGAACTAGGGTCAATTTCTTTTTTTTCTTAGAACAATGTTTTCCGTTCAGCCAGATAGTAAGAAAACAGACTTAAAAAAATTACAGTCGATACCATAGATATAAAAGCTACTTCTGTAATAGGTAATCACAATTCCAGCGCTCATACTTAACCTCAAAACGATGGAACGAACAATAATGGCCGCCAAGCGTTCTAAAATGATCTAAACACACAAATCATTCTATAAATGCACTAACTATTAGACGACGCCCATTTTATCATTCCAAAAGCGACCAATGCCATGTCAATGTATTTGTGCAGACGTATTACGACAACCGCAGAACCCACCCACAGGCCTTATTGCAATATCTATACAGTTCAAATTCCGATAGCGCTTAGATTTAGAAGGAAACATGAAAACTGGTAAATTGTTGACTCAAACACACACACGGTTGAATTAACGCACACACGCGCAGAGCCTCTAATGTCACGAAATCCTACGTTTCTAGGTTAGAGCATGCGCGCGCGCATGTGCGGTGACCATGGCTTCGGATACATACCTACTGAACAAGATAAGTTATTTAGCAATAATATTAGCATAAAGTTATTTGTTTATTGCAAACGAATAAGCATGAAGGTTTGTTTAAAATCGAGGTATCTATCAAGGACTTTGTTTATTTCCTGTCTAGGTATGTATGTATGTTAGTATCTATGAACTATTCGATTTAATAGAACTGTTGGTAAGTTTACAAAACCATTTGTTAAGTCAAAAAGTACAAACTTAACCTTGATTTTTTTTCATCAATTTATTCCGGAGTAAACTCTAATTTAATCATTAAATAAGCTCAATTTTATTATTAAAAAGTTTACTTAATGTAAGCAAATGAAATTGAACGTGGGAGAAACCGCGAGGCAACTAGTAATAAATGTCAAAACAGCTACAAAAAATATGAATCCAGACGTTTATAAAGGGAAATCCTTCAGAAATCCCCAAGACATGGAGTCAGTAAGGCAAGTGACCTTGCCTCTCGGCCTAGAGCAACCATTCCATGCAGCTAGAACCAGTTAGGCTCCCGCTGCGGCACTGCCCCGACTAACGTTAGTCTTTACCGCTCCACGCACTACTCCAGTGTAAACGCGATTCCTCGTAACACGGTGGTAACATGGTGGTAACCATGTCGTAAAGAACGACTAAAAAAAAATTTTAAGGCTTCACTGTATACTACCGCATCCAAAACTTTGCTTCCGGGAAGAAACGCCATAAAACTTGCAAATAATGGATATTTTTACAAACGAGTGAGTTCATATCATCACGCCGAGTCCCTAACGGGGTACTCAGAGAGTATAGAGCGCCAGTTCTCCCTAGACTTACATACCTCTTTCGCTTCGTCCACATTCATCAGTCTTTTCATACATGCTCGTCGTTTTTGAGTACTCTTGACGTTCCCGTCCTTGAGCGTTCGATTGATTTGATCCAGGTAGTTGGAACTTGGAACGTTCATCTGCCTCTTCTTGCACACACTTTTGCTTTGTATATCTGTTTCGTCAAGCTTTCTTCACTTATTATTTCTGTTTGTCCAAACAAACGTAACATGCTTTTCTTCATCTTTACAATCACGCCCTCGTTCACACCAGGTGATTTGCGAATCTCTTCATTGCAGATTCGATCTAAGATCGTTACTCCGCAAATTTAGTGTGTCAGCAGCAGAATGAGCGAAATCAGTAAAATCAACTGAATTGTGTCAAGCACACAAAGCCTAAATTCCTTTGGAAAACCTCAATTTACAACAGTAACGAGTTTATTTAGCGGCCGCAATTAGAGGTCGTTAATCATATGCTCGTTTGGGACCCATTTAGGTCGCACCATACTTCAAAGTCAGTTTGGAATGATTAACTGCTGTTATTGAGGTCTCAAAAGAAACGAGTGATTGGAGCAGTCAATCACCTGCAACACTAGTTCGTATCCTGTACCAATGAGTCTCTGAGCTTAAGTACGGTGATTAGTTACAACAGGAGGTTTACGGAACGAAGGAAACCTGCATACGTTAGAGAAGACATTCAAAGACTGTACGAATTTCTTTAGCACTTCCATTTAGGTACAATTGGCGCTTCCTAGGTCACACCTATGTGTAACATTAATTCTTCCTGGAATCACATTACAACAGTACCTAGAACCATTTTGTATTTAATTTAATTTAATTGAGCTAATCATAACAGTTTGTTACTGCTGTTGTGTCACTGGCTCAAATGTGTGACACGCGATGTCACGTGGTGTCACCTTGACATACATAGTTGCATTTGAGAATTGTAGCTTCAACTAGCTATAGATAGTGCCAACCACGAAGACGCGCCCTACTATTCTCCCCTATAGTTAATAGTGTAAGTGTGCAACCTTCCACTAATGTTTGAGTATTGTCGGTACACACTGATTACCTGTGAATGCACACTACAATTAATAGACTCGGGTCATACTCCACGCATCCCACGACCCAGTCGACTAGAAATTGGTGGGTCGTCGTGATGTCGTCTCGAATCGTCGTTGATCACTATCTGTACCTATTATTTGGTAGAACGAGTGATGTTAGACCTCTAACAAACCATTCGGCAACCATTGTGTGAATGTAGTCATCTGCATCATAAAAACCAATTGTATCAATGAATTTTTCAGAACTTAAATACAGTGATTAATCACATAGTGAAGGATAACATCGAGAGGAAACCTGCATACGTTTGGGAAGAATTACAAAGACGCGTGCGTTGATAAGCAGCGATGGACTCGCCACTGTAGGTATAGCAGCTCTGTTGAAAAGTGGATATTGTTATATCTCTGTATTTATAGAATCAACATATTTTATTTCACACAGGCCTAGATAGATGGGCACTTGTAAAACGTCGAAAGGTGCACGGTTCGGGTTGGTCGTTTCCATGGAGAAGAACCGGCAAGGAACTCCATGGTTACTCTTTTCAAATCATTTGGGGATCATTAGAAGAGAGGGATTTTGATTAGGTATTAGAAAGAGACGGAAGCGTTGTCCTTCTCTTCGACAACCACTAACAATGTAGTAGTTTACGGGAAAATCTATAAAATTTTGTATGCCAATCAAGCGCGAGCCTTGAAAAAGGCGAGGTAATTTCCGTATTTTTCATTGAATATTGAACTGTTGCTTCAAAAGACCTTATGTTATACGCCAAGTTACAAATATAACTTGTTTAGTTAGGTAATTAAAATCCTTTGTGCCTATATATGTTAGTTTATGTATGTACTTTAGGGTCGGCAGCGCGCGAGTAGAGCCGCCAACGCGCGAGTGATAACTCTGGTGTTGCAAGCGTCCATAGGCGGCGGTAACCGCTTACCATCAGGCGGGCCGCATACTTATTTGCCAACTGTTATAAAAAAAAAACTTCGATCTTTGTGTCGCAATCCACTACTCGAACCACTCGGCCACCACGGCTTTTAAAATAACATATTAATTCTGTTTAATAGCGGACTAATACGATACTTGTTAATTATTTATAACCCTATAAATTCAATACCTATTCGCTATTTCCTCATCATCCGCCATTTTGATGTTAATTCGTTCCAATGTCATTTAAATGTATCGTCTGTGGTTGGCCCATCGGCGGCCGAGGTCTCCAATTGGTCACATTTAGCGATAAAATTTGCCTACAAATAAATTTTAGTTGATGTAAACTACACATTATTTGTACATTTTCCGGTTCAGCATTGCAGTTCAGTTAATTGCATAGTTTAATTAAAATGGGGTTTTCCTGAAGCTATTCGTGCAATTAGTTTCAAATACGACTTACAATGCTATTATTAGTTTCGAAAAAAGGTATTTACACATTTAAGCCACATGCATTTCAATAAATTATAAATAATATTTTAAGCGTTGGTTTGGACACATAGAAAGGATGAGTGAAGAAAGATTGACGAAACAGATATACAAAGCAAAAGTGTGTGCAAGAAGAGGCAGAGGAAGGCCACGTTCCAACTACCTGGATCAAATAGATCGGACTCTGAAGGACGGGAACGTTAAGAGTACTCGAAACCGACGAGTATGTATGAAGAGACTGATGAATGTGGACGAAGCAAAAGAGGTATGTAAGTCTAGAGAGAACTGGCGCTCTATACTCTCTGCCTACCCCGTTATGGACTTGGCGTGATGATATGTATGTATGTAATATTTTATATTAAGTACGACGCAAATATTATGTGCAAATATGTAGGTACTAACCATTTGTCACGTTGACAGCTAGTTACGTAATACTTATTTTTTTTTACCACATAGGTGGCAAACACTGGCTACCGCCGCCTATGGACGGTTGCAACACCAGGGGTACCACTCACGTGCTGCCTACCCTGCAGGAATCTTTACATACAGAGTCTTTGAAAATAGAAATTGCCTTAAGATGACTAAATGACAACATTGCCTATTCAACATTAATTCTCAAATGTTGTTTTATAATATAATAATATATGTATATATACAATAATAATAATAAATATAATATAGTTTTTCTGAACTTAAGTACAGTGATTAGTCATGCCACGAGCTATACGGTGACGGAAAACATCGAGAGGAAACCTGCATACGTCTGAGGAGAAATTCAAAGGCGTATGTATAGTCGTGCTTGAGTAACGGCGATGGACTCGCCATCTGTCACGTTGGCACCTAAGATGTAGCTACGGCGTTCAATTTTTGTATAGGTTCTTGGATGTTTTTCCTAAACCGCTTTAAAAGTCTTGATGTAACTAATTACTGTACTAATATACCTCTGGCGGAAACTGGGTGTGTGGGTATTACCTATAAACCTCTGCCTACCCCTTCGGGGACCCTAGTGGGAAGGCGTGAGCATATTGATTTAAGTGTTTTTTTTAGATAAATAAGATATATTTAAATACAAACCGTTGTTAGATTCCACATGCATTACCTTATTGTAACAACATTTTAGCAGAGCATTAAATTACAACTTGGTATGTAATTGTAATACATTATTATTGTCCCTAACACATTAAAGCTACAATTTTCCGAGGTATCCTGTATTATATCTGGCAAAAAGACCGCGTTATAACACCTCTGCCCACCCTTCCGGGGACCTTAGTGGGAAGGATTGACGATCATCGGGAGCTCGACAGTAATCACGTTCAAAATCAATGAGTCTTCGTAATTTCTAGAACAAAGCTAACAAGAACTGAATGATAGAGTGTGTAATTCCATACATTTGAGCAACGGATTGGAGCAAGGGCGAGACCTCGCTACACGGATTGTATTACTGTTTGCATACGGACAGACACGAAATTCATTCTATATAGATACTGGCGCGTGGGACCGAACTTGGGGTTACGTAGCATAAATATGAAAAAGAATTTTTTTTTAATAAAAAATAAATAAATATCCTGACGCATTCCCCCGTCCCCGAAGGGATAGGCAGGGGTGTATAGGTAATACCCACACACCCACTTTCCGCCAGAGGTATATTAGGTGCCAACGTGACAGATGGCGAGTCCATCGCCGTTACTCAAGCACGACTATACATACGCCTTTGAATTTCTTCTCAGACGTATGCAGGTTTCCTGTCGATGTTTTCCTGAATGATCGACTGATCACACATAACTATGAAAATTTAGTATTTTTGAAAAAATATATTTATACAACATTAGTAGGTACGGTTATATCCAATTAGCAAAAAGGACTGAGTTTTTCTGAACTTAAGTACAGTGATTAGTCACATCACGAGTTTTACGGTGAAGGAAAACATCGAGACGAAACCTGGATGCGCTTCAACGTAGGTAATGCTTGAGTTACGGCGATGGACTCGCCGTCTGTCACGTTGGCACCTAGGATGTAGCTACGGCGTTCAATTTTTGTATAGGTTCTTGGATGTTTTTCCTAAACCGCTTTAAAAGTCTTTATGTAACTAATTACTGTACTAAAAGTTCAGAGAAAAGCGTCAGCGGGGAGTACGACCCGAGTCTATTAATTGTAGTGTGCGTGTGCACTCATAGGTAATCAGTGTGTACCGAGAATACTCAAACATTAGTGGAAGGTTGCACTTACACTATAAACTATAGGGAAGAATAGTGGGGCTTCGTGGATGGCACTATCAATATGTCTGTATGATGGTTATTCTAGGCATGTACTAAATTAGTTGTTATAATAATAATAATAATATAATATATCCTCACGCCTTCCCACAAGGGTCCCCGAAGGGGTAGGCAGAGGTGTATAGGTAATACCCACACACCCACTTTCCGCCAGAGGTATATTAGGTGCCAACGTGACAGATGGCGAGTCCATCGCCGTTAATCAAGCACGACTATACATACGCCTTTTGAATTTCTTCTCAGACGTATGCAGGTTTCCTCTCGATGTTTTCCTTCACCGTAAAGCTCGTGGTGTGACTAATCACTGTACTTAAGTTCAGAAAAAACTCATTGGTACAGTCGGGATTCGAACTTGCGACCTTTGCGTCGCAGGCAACTGCTCGAACCACTCGGCCACCACGGCTCTAAATTAGTTGTTGTCGTATATTAACCAATAACAAATGCATTTGTACTAGCCCGTAGCAAAATATTCTCTTTTCCTACTAATTATCACTGTAGTTTTCCTTTAAACATACAGATTCTAGTTTGCAAAAACGCAAGAAAATGTATTTTAACTATAAAGGTTTAGTGTTTAATTTAATTCAATCTAGTCCTCATTATAAAAGGTACGTATCGATATTAAAGAGATCGCTTCTCTACTTGGCCAGCATCCGGTGTAGCTAACCGGATACACTAGGGCACTGCATGCCTTCGAGATGGCTGCCTTCTGACGTGTATTACAATCTTAATGACGAATATCGTATGGTAAAAAGTGTCTGATTCCAGCTGTTTCTGAACTGCTTTTTTGAACGTTGAACTATGTTTGTAAAAATTGTTCTTAAACACCAATTTATCCATGTTTTTATTGCAATTAAATCATTATTATTATTATATAAAAAATAGCTCGCTAGATGGCGCTACAGAACAACAAGTTATCGTTCAACCGATCGCATTGAAATTCGCGTCGCAACGCGTCCCGGTAACAGTTCGTAGTTTTTAAATGTTAGCCTTATTTTAATCCCTTTCCGTTCACGCTCACGCTAATTAGCCTAAGGCAATGACATAACTTCTCCCGAAACTAATGTCTTTTATATATTTGTCTGGGAGCTTTTTCGACTCACCCCGAACAAGGGCAGGTCAACCAAAAATATATTTGTGGTGACCTGCATTACAGATATTTTTACCATCGAAAGATATACGAGTACTCGTTGGAGTTTTAACTTTGAATCGATTTGCAAACGCCTTACGAAAATCAAATGCATTTCCCACAATGGTGCCATGACAAAAGCAATTAATTCCATAAAACCTCCATTATTTAGGCCAAACAAACAGACAGCGCGCGGCGAACGCACAAAATTACCATTTGCTCTTTCTAACGCATTGCTATCTAGTCATCCATCTCTGTCGCTCGTTCGAAATACCGTAAGCGAATGGTGGGCGGTAATTTTTTCACGGTTAGATAACGGCCCAAACAGTTTCCTGCTTCTATCCGCATAACGAGGTTGACTTTTGGTGACTAAAACAACTGTTCAGGTTTCTTTATTTAGCTGGGTTTGTCCAGTACCCAGGAGTTCCTGAGAGTCTTCTGATTTGGATTGTACGATTACGAATTATATACGAAGTAATGTGCCCGGAATTAACGCTACGTAAAATTCAAAACGAATATCGGATGAGATAACATCCTGCCTTCAACACCCTCTTTTCGCCAGAGATATATTTAGGTGCTCACTTGACGGATGGCGAGTCGGTATTATTTAAGTTTAACCGATGATTAATTTGTCATCTTTACAGGAAAAGGTGGGCGTTATTTTAACATTGTCTATATAGAATTGGTGGGACGTAGCGAAAGTGGAAAGAGAGGAGGCCTTTGCCTAGCAACGGGACAAAGTTGGCTGAAAATATATAAAAACAATACTGTAGGTACCTGTTTCCTATATACATACATCATACATCAAGCCGAGTCCCTCACCGGGTAGGCTGAGAGTAGAGCGCCAGTTCTCTGAATTCTCTCCAAATACTGTATTAATTATATTTTACTATCTGTGTGATGACGTGTAATCTATAAAGTATTTTCTTTTCTACTTTCTTGCTTTCTGTAAGGATTAGAAAACAAATGAATAATGCTCAGAAATCCAGTCAATTGCCAGATAGAGATCAAGGCAACGCAATCAGAACAAGAGGTTAGCAGATCCGATTGTATAATCGTCCGAGTGGACAAATATTCAAGTTTCAAGGCTAACATATTACATATTAGAGTACTCGAAACCGGCGAGCATGTATGAAGAGACTGATGAATGTGGACGAAGCGAAAGAAGTATGTAAGTCTAGAGAGAAATGGCGCTCTATTCTCTCCGCCTACCCCGTTAGGGACGTGATCTATACTAATATTATAAAGAGGGAAGATTTGTATGTAAGTATGTTTGTAACGAATTGGCTCAGAAAGTAGTGGACCGAATTTTAAAATTCTTTCACCATTTGAATGCTACATTATCACTGATTAAAGTAAAGAAAAAAACTTACGCCAAAATGCTTTAAAAATAAATGTCCACCCGTGCGAAGCCGGGACGAGCCGCTAGTGTTGTATATTTTACTCCATATCACAGAGATTACCCCAAAAACTACTATGTAATGTAGGGACTCTATTTGTAAACACTGGCTTAAACCGTCCTTGAAATTAAATTGGGACAATTCCACACAAACTGAACTGAAGTCCCGAACTAAGCAAACCTTGTACTATAGAAACTCACTCATACCATAATCATCTCGATTTCAATCCAAAGAGGATGGGGGACTGTTTCGTACTTACCTATATACTTAAGAGAGGTAGGGAAAACGGGTTTCCCGTTCGAATTTGGAGCTGCCCGACTGGGGCAGGACCTCCACCTTATAGAAACGCCGTAGCGGTGAACAAGGTTTCCAGTAATGAGCTCCTTGGGGAGGGGGGAGGATTGTTATATTGTGTTGGCAGCAGAGGGATTAGACCCATTATACTGCCAACACAATATAACGGGCAACGCGCAAGTAATACTTCGGTATTGTAAGCGTAAATAGGCTGCGGTAACCGTTTTCTATCGGGTGGGCCGTATGCTTGTTTGCCACTCTTAATGTATAAAAATAAAATATAAATTAAAATAATAACACAGGATAACCAACGACGAACGACAACCACGAACTATACTCTTGCTGGTCATGCAAATGGGGGGTATTCCTCTTTAGTACTGGAACTCGTAAATGAAAGCTCTGCAGCCAGGAGAAGAGATATTTAAAGGGAAGTGTGAGAAAGGTTGACGAAAGTGTGAACAAGAGGTAGAGAAAGAAGTTCCCAACTACTTGGATCAAATCGATCGGACACTCAAGGTTGGAAAGGTCAAGTGTATTCTACACCGGGTTGACAATGAATGGGGATGTAGCGCCCGAGGTCTGTAATTGTAGATCTCTCGTTCACCCTGCCTACCCTGTGAGGAACCCGACGTGATGATATGTATAATATCCTCACGCCTTCCCACAAGGGCCCCCGAAGGGCTAGGCACAGGTGTATAGGTAGGACCTACACACCCACTTTCCGCCAGAGATATATTTTAGGTGCCAACGTAACAGATGGCGAGTCGCCGTTACTCAAGCACGACTATACATACGCCTTTGAATTTCTTCTCAGACGTATGCAGGTTTCCTCTCAATGTTTTCCTTCACAGTAAAGCTCGTGGTGTGACTAATCACTGTACTTAGGAAAACCTCATTGGTTCTCACTTCACTCTATGATCTAATCACGTTTGCCCAACACATATATAACCAATTTGCATCATCCGGATGTAATCGGACCTATGTTTAGGGTTAAATAGGCAAGTGACAAAACGCAAAGAACCTTGCCTCGTGACCCCGCTATCACACCCTGGATTCCTTATCAATTGCATTGATAAGTGATAACTGATTACGGCTCATTCAAAGGTAATAAATAGGACTAAGAAAATGTACCTAAAACTTGGGTGTTTGGATTTCTTCTTAAATTTGTAGTAATATAAAAGTAATATAGTAGTAAAAGCCGTGGTGGCCGAGTGGTTCGAGCAGTTGCCTGCGACGCAAAGGTCGCAAGTTCGAATCCCGACTGTACCAATGAGTTTTTCTGAACTTAAGTACAGTGATTAGTCACACCACGAGCTTTACGGTGAAGGAAAACATCGAGAGGAAACCTGCATACGTCTGAGAAACAATTCAAAGGCGTATGTATAGTCGTGCTTGAGTAACGGCGATGGACTCGCCATCTGTCACGTTGACACCTAATATACCTCTGGCGGAAAGTGGGTGTGTGGGGATTACCTATACACCTCTGCCTACCCCTTCGGGGACCCTTGTGGGAAGGCGTGAGGATATATATATATATAGTAGTATGTAAATCTTGTTCCCATAGTACAGCCTTGCTTAATCTGGACTAGGTAAATTTGTGTGGAATTGTCCCAAGATATTACATAAATATATTATTTTAATTCACTTAATTCTTTTCTTATATAAGTAGTCTACATAAATTCATAAACTAAAGATAGAGTAGACAGAGATAAAAATGCATATTTTCCAAAAACCTAGTTCCACAATGACAAGGAAGTTGACAACATCGCTCTATGGCAATTGATTCATGAGAGGGCCATGTATTAAAAATTCCACCTATCAATGCCAACCCATATCCACCCTACAAAGCATACAGAGCCTACATATGTACATAGCATATGTATATTTATATTTGGGGTATGTACGAAACTGTGCACTTGACTCGCGTTATCACCCGTTATCAGTGGGTGATAACAGCCGACGGTTATATTGCCGTTATCACCTCGACACTTGGCTATATATTAGATTTATGTACGCTTCACTAATGTCTGCCTATCTACGAGCATTATTTACACATACTAGTTGTACAGCCTACTTCGCTTGTGACAAAAATATTCAAATTTGAAACACGTTCGAAGCGACACCTATCGGGTCCAAATGAGAGTTCGAGCCATGCAACCGCCGCGAATGAAAAACAAAACAGTTAATAACCTTCAGCCTACCCTTGGGCGTGAAGATATACAATCACGCAGAGTCCCTGACGGGGTAGGTAGACAGATAAATAAATAAATAATAAATAAATACCTGGGACAATTCCACACAAATTTACCTATCCCCAAAGTAGCAAAGCTTGTGTTATGGTAACTAGACAACGATATATTTACTTATATAGATAGATATATACATAAATACATAGGACATCCAAGACTTAGGTACAAATACTCGTGTTCATCACACAAATATCTGCCCTCAGCGGGATTCGAACCCGCGACCTCAAGTTTCGCAGGCAGGAGCTCTAACCACTAGACCAGACGGTCGTCATTAGGGCGCTAGTTATCTCTAGACTTCACACCTATTTCGCTTCGTCCACATTCACCTGTCTCTTTATACATGCTATGCTAAGCTATGCATGGAAAGCATATAACATATCAAGCCTGAACTAAACGAAATTTTACCTATTCTACAGTATCAGATTATTATAAGCTGAAGTGGCAGTGGGCCGGCCATATCTCGCGAAGAACCGACAACCGCTGGGGTAAACGTGTTCTTCAGTGGGGACCTCGACTAGGCAAAGTAGTGTAGGACGCCCTCCGACCAGGTGGGATGACGATTTGCGAAGGACTGCTGGCAGATGCTGGATGCGGCAAGCGGAAGACAGGGCGCTATGGCGCTCATTAGGGGAGGCCTATGTCCAGCAGTGGACTAGAGTGGGCTGATGATGATGATGAGATTATTATACATACATACACTTACCTATACGCTATTAAAAACCTCATTTGACAACCTCTATTTAAAAGAAAACCAATTTTAAAATAGGGTTGTTGTTTCTTCAGAAATCTTTGTTTTTAAAGTGGTTTCTATCAGTCCAGACAGTTAATGTTCTCTAATAAATTCGTAGTCGAGTATTCCTATGCATTAGGCATACCTATCGTTTATTATGTATTATTCGTGGAAAAATAAGATAAGTTACCACTGAATATGTATCGCATTCATACCAAAGACAATTCAATATATTTATTCAAGGCCAATTGAATAGATGCCTGTGTCACAACGCCAGCTAACCCTAAACTAGGCAGAGCTTGTACTATAAAATAAGAACCATTAATAATATCTATACGAATAAATAAAATTAGAGTGTCTGTTTGTAATATTAAAATAACCTACATATATAACATATACCAAAATAAGGTTAAGGCTTATCTCTGAAACGGCTGGACCGATTTTGATGGGATTGGCTGCTGTAACTTTTATTTTAGAACTAAACCATCTTTTTGATAAATTCCACGCGGACAAAGTCACGGGGCACAGCTAGTCTATTATATTTATTTCTTGTGTCCATGTGCTAGTAATTGAACTCCTCCTAATGGGCTGGACCGATTTTGATGAAATTTGTGTGTTCGAATGGATTCGAGAATGGTTCAGATCCACAATTGGACCCGATAGGTGGCGCTGCGATTGTGTTTCAGGGCATTAGTTTTTCACCCATGCGAAGCCGGGCGGGACAGCTAGAATATATGTAGGTATATAGTTTAATATTGTATCCAAGGATGCATATAATATACATGACCTACTCATGCTGGTAAGTATGTCTATCAAAAAGGCCATTTATTTAACGTTTGTAATAATACTTGTTGAATAGCACACGAGATTAAATATAGAAAATAGAGTCTAACCACAAAGATTGCAAGTTCGAATCTCGACTGAAGTACAGAGATCAGTCACACCCTAGTAGGTACCTATAGTCAAGCGGTGTTGAACTCGCAATCTGTCACGTTGGCACAATACTCATTCGGGGACCTTTGGAGGAAGGCATGAAGATAAGATAAGAGAAGAAAAAGCGCCTAAGTTCACGTGTTGCATGTAAAAAAAATATGAAATATTGTATTTAGCTCGACTGACCGAGAGGCGAAAACGACAGACATGCATTATGCATAATGTAGCTTAACTATCTAATGAAAGTAAAGTATTCTGGCGCTGAGTAAAGCTTGCAGCTCACTGATAGGTAGGCCTATATTGAAGCTATATTTTTTTGCGTGTTATGGAAAAAATATAATAGTAATTGTTTGACAGGGTGCCACGACAAGGTAATAATGGTCATAAAATATAACAAAAAGTCCACTCATATACACTGTTAAAAATATGTACCTGTGAAACTACTGGTAGCGCCATCTATTGTCAGTCTATAGAAAACTTTGCCACGTTATTAAATTAACTTCTCACACGCAAACACAAGCACATGTACCATTATTTAGTATTTCTTATATACGGCGGAAGAGGCAAAGAAAGATACAGCCCGACTGGAGGCAAGCGGTTACCGTAGCCCATCTATCTTCATCACTAGCAGGTGCTGACAGACCAATATCCGTTGGCGTTGCTGTGCTAGTAGGGGAACGGACGGGTCCCGCTTGTAACAATTGACATGTGCACAACATTGAACTTCGCTCAACATTCAGGCATTGAATCAACTGATTGTCTTGTCCCCAAAGTTTGCTTAGTGTGGAACTGTATGAATTTGTGGTACCTATTTTGAAGATATATAATAACTTTACAATTAGATTTTTCTGGAGTATTATTCCAGAAATTCTGGACACAGCATAAGCTGGACACATGTCTTTAAGACTAATGACTAAGAGGACAAATGTCATCCAATACAGTTCAGCCTTCCAGGCATGATTGAGTTACAAGCATCCTCGAAAAATTTCGCATTTTTTGTATTAATAAGGCTTACTTATATTATTATACTATTATTGTATGTTATATATGGCATTTAATATATGTAAATTAAATAAAACATATTGGAATTTTATATTTCTCTATTGTAAATATCTTTTAGCCTGCCATGAATATCTCTGCACCACCCAAAGGTTAACTGGTAGAGAATGCCTTCGGCATTAAGTTCGCCTTTGCAATAATGTTTGCAGGAAGTTTTAATAAATAAATAAATAAAATAAATAAAGTTTAAAAAAATATCTATCTACATACAACAAACTACTAAAATAATCCGTTACACCGAATAGTAACATATTAGTCATGCTAACTATAGCTTCATATCGCTAGCTTAGCTTCCAGTGGACAGACGCCTTACTGCATCGACCGTGAACTCAAAGACCGTTTGATGTAAGTGGGTCACAGCATCACAATTCGGTGATAATGCTACGGATACTGACTCACAATGCAACTTTTTTCATATTACTTTATGTAAGTCAATCGAATGCAATATCCGGTCAGCGGAGTTTGTATGATCGTATATCTTCTGTTAATAAAAATATTTGTTTGTGTTTGTCATCTATCATCATCATCATCATCATCATCATCGTCGTCATCATCATCATCATCAGCCCACTCTAGTCCACTGCTGGACATAGGCCTCCCCTAATGAGCGCCATAGCGCCCTGTCATCAGCCTTCCGCATCCAGCATCTGCCAGCAGTCCTTCGCAAATCGTCATCCCACCTGGCCGGAGGGCGTCCTACACTACGTTTGCCTAGTCGAGGTCTCCACTGAAGAACACGTTTACCCCAGCGGTTGTCGGTTCTTCGCGAGATATGGCCGACTCACTGCCACTTCAGCTAGCCAATTCTTGAGCTATTTCGATATATGCGTTCCGAAAATTTCGATCAGGTTGTGATGGAACTTTGGTAGAGTTCCTCCTCCTAAGTTCCTTCCGGGCGGTCCTGAATGGCGTCCGTCCTTTCCATGCTCAAAGGGGAAAAGACTCGCTAGATGGCGCTGCAGAACATTAACTTTTTATTATATAGGTACAAGATTTTAAAGCAATAAAATCATGCAAGTCATTGCAACACATGCAGGAACAGCTATCGTAATTAGTAAATCTCTGCATTATATTAGAAAGATAGCAGGTTCGAATCCCGACTGTACCAATAATTTTTTCTAAAGCTTGGGTAACGGCGAAGGACTTGCCATCTGTCACGTTGGCACCTTAAATATATCTCTGCGGAAAGTGGGTGTGTGGGTATTACCTATACACCTCTGCCTACCCCTACGGGAACCATGTGGGAAGGCGTGAGGATATATATACATTTAGCAAGTGACTTAAATACAAAAATGTTGCGAACATTTCAGACAAAACCAGTTTAAAGTTCCAAATTGCCTTTTAGAAACATTTCCAAGCCAAGCCGATGCAAGAATAAACACCCTGGTTTAATACAACCTAATAGGTACATAGACATGGAGAATGTCTGGAAAAGAAAATGAACTTTCTTAAAACTAAAAGTCGGACCTACAAAATTACTTCCTTCGGACACTGCAATAAAACTCTTTGGGGAAAAGGCGGGGCGGCACTGCGAGCGGCGTTAGACTTGCTGCGTATTTTTTTACAAGCGTTTTGTTACTTTCATTATTGTACCGGATAGAAACAATAATTTAAGTAAAAGGTTATTCATAATATTATAGATGCCCTCTCATAGCCGTGCCCTATACACAGGCTGTGTATAAATTCGTATTAAGGCTAAATACTGGAAAATACTGTACACAATTTTTTTTACCGATAAATTTTATTTTTTATACTTTAATAATAATCAGGAAAGAACACCAAAAATAGGTCTTCTTTCCTGATTATTATTGAATAAACGATTACTTCACACCCGAAAGGAAACCGGGCGATAAATATGAATATATCATGCTTGAAAAAAAAATTTTAAGGAACTTTGTGGGACTCATGATCTGTCAAATGAAGCCTAAATATATTTCCGACCAAGAGGGCATTGTCCTATAGATAAACCTTTAAACTTCCGATAATCAACAAAACGTAGAGTTTTACACGCCTTGCAAAACTTCCTGCTGCAAGTGGGGCCCCACCTTTCCCGACAAAGGTTGGGGAGACGACGCTCCCCTGGGAACGTAATTGGGACTTTTTCTTCAGACTAGGTACCCTTTGTTTTGCAAAGTGACTTCTTTCTCGCCATCGATCCAAGGAAATGAGCTTTCAAGAGTTCGTATGTCTTGTAATTGAGTTCTTGTACTTGCGGGTAGTCGGGTAACGGTGCACGATTCTTTATACGAATTTTGAATTTTTTCGAAGTTTGAATGTGATGGGTGTGACGTCAAAGAAGTCAGTGATCGTTACGATATAAAGTTCGAACAAAGCCTCCACATTCTTATTTTGAATTGTAACGATCACCGAATCTGACGTCACAGCCGTGGCTGACGTCATTGGCGTGAGATGGCATGTATTGATGGTACACTTAATGCTATTTTTAAACATTAAGATAATTGTTGTCTGTACATCGACGTTTTATATTCAGTCTGTGGGGTGTCATGGTGCTGTACATACAGGATGTTCTAAGATATAATAATTATATTATACGTTTTATAATTGGTATTATGCTCATAATGGGATTCGCAGATACAATCCAGTGTCTTATATTCTACATAGCTTTAACCGTTTAATCAATATTTTCCTATCCAAATGACTACCAATCCATATTTCGGCCGGAAAGTGGGTGTATGTGTACACCTCTGCCTACCCCTTTGGGGACCCCTGTACGCAGGCGTGAGGAAATCTTCTTGGCACGTTGCCGAGGGAATCACCGCTTTGGATCAAATATTGTATTTGTAAGTTATACAACTGTCTTCTGTAAATCTATATATATATAGGAGATCCCATTTGTGAACTCACTCATCACGAAATCTCAGGAACTGTAAGGCCGATTGACTTGAAATTAGGTAGGAGTATTCGTTACGCGGTGTCTACACCGCTTAGCTGACCTCTAGGTCAGCTAAGAACGGTTTTTATCAAACTCAATGTATTTTTTAAAACACGTGTTTTTTTTTTTACTTTTTCACCCGGGCGAAGCTGGGCGGGACAGCTAGTACTATAAAAAGTCATAATATAGATTATTGGTGTTTATAATTATCTTATTAAAACTCACCCTGTATAACCGTCACGTACCCAATGCAACGTTATGCAAATAGCACGTAACACAAACACGCTGTATATGCAATGAGACGCTTTCAATGCAACTTTTGTATTAGGATAGCGACTTCATTTAGCTATCCAGTCGCGGTCCTGAAGCTGAAAATATTATGAGCTCATTAAGATTCATGCACTTTGGTTATCTTAATATGCTGTATTTTTGCTTCACTTATAAAAAGTATTACTTACTTAGGGTAACTTGAGGACCGCCTGGTCTAGTGGTTAGAGCTCCTGACTGCGAAACTTGAGGTCGCGGGCTCGAATCCCGCTGAGGGCAGATATTTGTGTGATGAACACGAGTATTTGTACCTTGGTCTTGGGTGTCCTATGTATTTAAGTAAACATATAGTTGTCTAGTTACGATACACAAGCTTTGCTTAATTTAGGACTAGCTCAATTTGTGTGTTTTAAAGTTATTTATTTATACCAAGATCATATCAATCCAATACTCAAGGATGAGAGCGTCAAGAGTACTCGAAACCGACGAGCATGTATGAAGAGACTGATGAATGTGGACGAAGCGAAAGAGGTATGTAAGTCTAGAGAGAACTGGCGCTCTTATCTCTGCCTACCCTGGAAGGGACAGAGACTTCTAAAACACTCTCTAAATATACTTATTCCTGTACAGTTTTTTCCTCTGTTGTTTCTTGATTATAAAACCGTTCACTACTCTAATTAACAAACTCCAATTTACTAGACTGGATTGGAACATGGAAGGTGTAGAGTAGACGTACGTATTAAAAATATTAAGCGTTTTATCCTCACGCCTTCCCACAAGGGTCCCCGAAGGGGTAGGCAGAGGTGTATAGGTAATACCCACACACCCACTTTCCGCCAGAGGTATATTAGGTGCCAACGTGACAGATGGCGAGTCCATCGCCGTTACTCAGGCACGGCTATACGCCTTTGAATTTCTTCTCAGACGTATGCAGGTTTCCTCTCGATGTTTTCCTTCACCGTAAAGCTCGTGGTGTGACTAATCACTGTACTTAAGTTCAGAAAAACTAATTGGTACAGTCGGGATTCGAACTTGCGACCTTTGCGTCGCAGGCAACTGCTCGAACCACTCGGCCACCACGGCTTTTTATAAGACACCAGCGATCCGCCCCGATATGATCGGGTGTAATGGAGACAAAAAGAAATGCATTCGTTACATACATTTTATAGGGAAACCTTGTTTGTAATAATATCTCACAGACCACAATTGTTATGAAACCTATATATATATATATATGAAACTTACTTATATTATAAATGTGAAAGTTTATATGTTTGGATGTTTGCGGTTCTTTCACGGCCAAACGGCTGAACCGATTTGGCTGAAAGTTGAAATGGTGATAGCTTATACCTAGGAATAGGACACAGGCTTTTTTTGAATCCTGTAAAATACAGTTATTATCTTTTGTATGATGCTCTTTCACGGCATAGCGGCTGAACCGATTCTAGCAGGAAAATTTCCAAAGCTACTTTTTTTAACTCCACGCGGGCGAAGACGCGGGCATGAGCTAGTAATAAATGTGTGCTAAAAATGAATTAAGTACCTAATAGTACCTACTTAATAAACGACGACAACATCCGCAATTCGTACAAGTGTTAACGATAAATTAAGAGAAAGAGGTATGTAGGTCTATAGAGAACAGGCACTCTGCTCCCTCTGCCTTCCCCGTGAGAGACCCGTCGTGATGTATGTAATGTAGTAATAATTAAAATTCAAAATTTGTACAATAATGACTCTCCACGGATTTTGTTATTCCAAGACCATATTATGTCCAAATAGAAGTCGAATTAATTGGTATTGGTGAGAAAAGTAAGGTTGGATGTATGTATAAAAACAGTTAATTGATAAAAATTATAATATCAGATATAATAATATCAGCACAAAGGTTGCAAACAAGCATGCGGTAGGCCTGATGGTAAGCGGTTACCGTTGCTATGGACGGTTGCAACAAGTTTGACACGTTGTCGATCCTTAAACAAAAGTGGTCAGGAATATGTTTGATAGAACCTGTTATTATAAACACTGAACCCATGACTACGCTACTAAGCAGTCTGTACAAAAAGTGATATAGTAAGAGAGGTAGGGCATAGAAGAGAGGTAGGGCATTTAAGAGAGGTAGGGCATAACGGGTTTCCCGTTCGAATTCGGAGCTCCCCGACTGGGGCAGGACCTCCACCTTACAGAAGTCCGTAGCCAAATAACACAATTGTTTGTGTTGTGTTCCTACGCGGTGAATACGGTTTCCAGTAATGAGCTCCTTGGGGAGGGGGGAGGATTGTTATATTGTGTTGGCAGCAGAGGGATTAGTCCCATTGTGCGGCCAACACAGTATAACTCTCCGAACACAGAGTGGCAACGCGCAAGTGATACTTCGGTATTGTAAGCGTAAATAGGCTGCGGTAACCGTTTTCCATCAGGTGGGCCCGTATGCTTGTTTGCCACTCTAGTTGTATAAAAAAAATGAATTAAATATAAAATTTACGAACCTACCAAAAAACCCTAAAATCATGAATCACATATATACGTAATGTGTGTGTGTGTGTGTATTTGTGATAGACGTAATTTTTGCCTAGGTCCATATCCAACCCCTAGCAAGCCGTATAGGGTGCGCCTAGATCAGTGTAGCGACACCAAAAATTATGATTTTGATTTTTTTTATTGTTTTTAGACCAAAAACAAGCATTCCGAACGATTGCCTCAGAATCATAATTGTCTATATAATATATCTTCACGCCAATCCCTTAAGACTCCCCAAAGCGGTAGGCAGAGGTTTGTTGGTAGTACTCACACACCCACTTCCCCCAAAGTATATTTGAGGTGTCAACGTGACAAATGACGAGTCCATCGCCGTTCTCAAGCACAAGTAGAGATAACGTATTTAAAATACATATAAAATAAATACCAGGGACAATTTCACACAAATTGACCTAGTCCCAAATTAAGCAAAGCTGGTGTTATGGTAACTAGACAACGATAAATTTACTTATATAGATAGATATATACATAAATACATAGGACATCCAAGACAAGGCGACCCCTACGGAAATGAACATAGTTGGAAATCGTATATCTGTAGACGTATCATTACGCCAAGCCACGGGGTAGGCAGAGGGTTCTCACTTGGACTCTTCATTCATCTATTCATACAAGCTCCCCGGTTAAGAATAATTACTAAATATAAAAATAATTGGAGTAAAGTAACATGGTGACCGTACCGAAACCGAACCCTTTCTACCGACGATTTGTTTTAAAGGTCGTCGCCCTCTCTCTGTCCCGCTCTGGCATTGACAAACGCACATCTTGCGTCTCTCTCCCACGCAGTTGGGGAAGTACCACGGAACCTTGAGGAAAAACACTCTTCATCAAAA
This sequence comes from Drepana arcuata, assembly GCA_016069955.1. Classification (NCBI taxonomy): domain Eukaryota; kingdom Metazoa; phylum Arthropoda; class Insecta; order Lepidoptera; family Drepanidae; genus Drepana; species Drepana arcuata. The sequence continues at coordinate 42,227 of JACCPG010005441.1, forward strand.
GTTACCATTTTGGACGTACCCTTAGTATGGGGTTCGATATTTAGGGGAAAATGCACCCCGCATTTCACGTGGAAATCTAGACATCGAACTACCACACAGGTGTATGGAATTACTTACTACTAATCTATAGCTCGTATTGTTAGGCATTGGTACAAAAGCCTTGAGCACTATTACATAAAACAAATAAAAAAAGTTAATTTGACAGAAACCATATTCTGTACGTAAATGTCAATATAATTTGTACAGAAAACCTAAAGAAAGTTGTACTCGCTCAAAAAGAACGCCATTGGCGTAGGTCAGTAACCTAACCGTCATTCATTCCAATTTCAAAGTTGGAATCCCGAAGAAGCACGCACACATACGCAACGCACACGAATTCGGCGGATTACGCGTGTTTATGTGGGGCACGCACACAGGTGCGAAGTGGGTCGGCACACACGCACAGCGGGCTAAGGAAAGACTAAGAGTAGTCATTATTATAATTTTACGTATTTTCATTCATTCTTATTATAGATTACTATAGATCTTAATATAGATAGAGAACTTGTAAGGAGTACACGGGATAAGCAACCTTTTCGTACCGAAAAAATACTGTTCCCGTTGGATCTACAGATATAGATGATTGGAGAAATTGAATGAAGCCGTGGTGTAAAGCTAGTAAATGCAATAAATAAATTGAGTCCATCCATATTTTCTCTCTTTCTTCCCCTACCTTCTCCAAGGTCGCAACTTTACGAAACAATAAGTTTTCCATTAAAATTGCATAAGTGATTTATGCGTGGCATTTATGCAGACAGACAAACGGACAGAGTTACTTTAGCATTGATTGTACTGGACAATAAAACAGGAAAGTAACTAAAACCCGGCCACAGAGGGACAATAACGCGACAAACAGATTTTAGTCTGTGTTACCTACCTTACACCTGACACGATACGAGAAATGAAGTTTTAATTTCACTGTAGCATGAAGGTTTTCATGACCCTTTGTCCTCACTTAGTATTTCAGTATAGGAAGGGCGTTGCAAGCGGTACATTTACTCAAATTTCTGGACTTGATACTGAATGTCTTTTTTTTTTATACAACAAGAGTGGCAAACAAGCATACGGCCCACCTGATGGGAAGCGGTTACCGTAGCCTATTTACGCTCACGATACCGAAGTATCACTTGCGCGTTGCCACTCTGTGTTCGGAGAGTTATAGTGTGTTGGCAGCATAACGAGTTTAATCCCTCTGCTTCCAACACAATGTAACAATTCTCACCCCTCCCCAAGGAGCTCATTACTGGTAACCTTATTCACCACGTAGGAACACAACACAATAAATTGTGTTATTTGGCTACGGACTTCTGTAAGGTGGAGGTCCTGCCTTAAGATTTGGAGACCAAAGTTATACGTTTAATAATATATGTACGTGTATATGAATAATAACGTAGGACCCTGCAACGCAGATAACGAGTTCGGATTCGGATTCTGAACTTAAGTACGATAGATTACGTACGATGATTAGACCAAATATATCTCCTGGTGTAACTATATTATTATTATTAAATCATACTTATATCTAGCATGAAATATAACACGACTCCCTTCCAATAATTATCTGAAACTCGTGTCTAGACAACAAAGAAGTTGACGCGATACCTATTTCAGGTCATTACATCGAATATTGAACGATCCGACCTGTACTTACCTGACCTGTTTATTTATATCCCGTCACAAAATTACAAAGGAAATTCGTTCCAAAGTCTGTAATATTTGTTAAAATAATTAAAAAGCGTCTTAGTTTAAATTTGGAACTACATTAAGATGTATTTAAAACTTGAAATCATAATTTCAATTTGGAATCCTAATAACGTATTTACCTTGTCGCTAAAAAGTCGCACTGAAAACCATTACACGATGAATCGCCAAAATATATCTAATTGTTAACGCAATAATGACTAATATTCAAAGGCAAGTTGTATTACTCACACAAATACACTAAGCCATTCCGCACGCAGACGCTCGGTGCGTGACCGTAGTGGGGAAGGTTAGGAACTGAATTGGGGTGGACCGCCGAATGTTGGGATAGGTTGTGTACTATACTACCAAGGCAGTGGATTGGTCGTTGTTTGATTTTATTTATTTTAATATCGGAGAATATATATTTACTTGTCGGATTTTATGAAGACACTGATGAATGTGGATGAAGCGAAAGAGGTTTGTAATACTAGAGACCTGTAACCGGGTCGTTCTATCATTATAATAATAATAACTCTACGGGACATATAATACTTTGTATCTGTACAAACTATATGTTTTTTTTTGCGAATACTTTTCCGGATCATTATATAAACACTTCATTATTGTACATTTTCTGAAAGGATTAAAAACTGGCTTTACATGTTTTTTTTAACTCTTTTTTACCACAACAAAGCCACGTGAATAAGGTTTACCTGATGGTGACCGCCTACTTTACCTTATGGCGTGACAACAGATGAATCCCATAATTTTCATATCTATATTAATACTAGTTGCGCCACGTGGCTTCATCCGCGTATAATTGGATTTCATTGTTAGCTTTCTGGAATAAAACATATCCTATATGTTATATAACTTCACGCCTTTCCACAAGGGTCCCCGAAGGGGTAGGCAGAGGTGTATAGGTAGTACTTACACACCCACTTTCCGCCAGAGAGATACTTTAGGTGCCCACGTGATAGCTGACATGTCGATTGCTGACCTATAAATTACTTCTGAGACGTATGCAAGTTTCTTCTAGATGTTTTCCTTCACCTTAAAGCTCATGGTCTGACTAATCACTGTACTAAGCACAGAGAAACTCATTGGTACAGTCGGGATCAGAACTTGCGGTCTTTGTGTTACAGGCAACTACTATAACCAATCTGCCACCTTGGCTCTCCTATATGTTAACTAAGCTAATAATCTATCTCTGTACCAAAAATCATCTATACTTACTTACATCTTTCAAACTTCCAACAATGTTATTTGTAGGGTTGATATAAATACTGACTTCAATTTGATACACACCATATTAATATAGCGGACTAAGCTGGTAGTACAGGACTGTATCAAATTACACTTATCTCTTCCTCAAAGCTCTAAGAATAATACAATAATGGTGCAATAACACTTTATCAAACAAAAGAGCGAAAGAGAAAAGAGTAATTTTAAATAAAATTATAATGTGTTGTACGTTCGGCGAATATTTAGATAAGAACGTGCATGTTGAATGTTAACGACAATTTATGGCCATAAAATAATATATAAATCCTTGTATTTTTCACCTATTTATAAATGCCATAAATTATTTGCTTTATGCTTTTCATTATAGCACGCATTAAGAAACGGACGGATAATATACTTGGCATTCAATATTTATCGACAACATTACAATAACAATGTAGACAAAACATCGAATTTATAAGTTGATATGATACATAAAAATAAACTCTGTACGTCATATATATACGATTGAGAATATATTAAAAACAAAGAAAACGAAACCGCTTTGCTATTTTTCGATCGCAACTCGCAAAAGTTCAGTTACCCGGACGATTTCATCCTTATTTCGTATTCAGATGTCGACCACGTTACATTGATACCGAGTTAACGGCTCTGTGTAAAAAACCAACCATTACCGGTTCACGCCGGTTATACCGGATCAGCGCTGGCCACACATTAACAGGCTCTTGAGTGTGATAAAACGCATTTGGAAGACATTAAACAAGTAAAAACACGATTAAAAATATAGTCACATTTATAGGTATTGCTAATGAGCTTCTATTAGGAATGACCTTTTTCCATATTCCAGTGACAAGTCTAATGGAAAAAATACCTGGGAAATAAAAAAGACTTCTACAAAAATTGCTTGAAATTGCGATCTTCAATCAAAACGGGACTCGCGAGTCTCATAATAGAATCGACTGACATCATATCCCTATTCCCACAGTAGGTGAAGCGTAAATACAACAACTTCAGAGCATTCACATCTTTGAGTGTCGAAAACGAAAAAAGTAGAAAAATGAGCGACCAATGCACGCCGGCCGTTGTACGTGGTACTGCGTCTCGCAAAAAAGCGGGGTCGTTAACCTACGTCGCGTCCTTCGACGCTTGTGCGTGCGGTCACAGCGCTCGCATTTTCGTATGTTTGTATGTGTGTGTCCGTGTGTATGTGTGCGTGAGTGCTTGCACTTGCACGCACGGAAAAAAACGTCTTAATATGTCGCATATAAATGCGCTTATTGATGGTATTGTGAACTTGCCTTCGTTTTTAGCAATTCATTGAAATACCGACGTCATCTGGCTATTTCAATGAGACGCTTTTTGTGATTGCATATGGAATTACGAATATTTTTATGTTTATTGGGACATAGAGCAACGTATGGTTTTAATTCAGACAGAGTTAACCATACACTACAAGAGCCTATTCTGTTCGAAGAACCTACGACTATTATCACTGAAGAGCAGTCCTGTTGTTATCATACGCAAATTTAGGTACAATATGTCTAAGTATTGTCCCCAATAGCTATGACTAATTTTATCAGACTGTGGTCGGTATTTCACGAAGACTAAAATAATAATATATTTTGTAGGTGCCTACTTAATAACGATAATGATTGTCAATTTTAATTTTGTTCCAATTTTAAAACGTAGCTGATAAAGACGGCTTATTTAAACGCAGAATGGAATCACAGTTGGATGACGTGTTCGAATATCGAATCTGAAAAACAATTTGTAATTTCGTTTGTCTTTTTTTTTAATAATAAGTTACACATACACGCTAAAGTCCTGATATATGCATCGTGATAGGTTTACAAAATTCACTTTAGATACATAGTGAAGCTCTACATTATACGAGTTTAATAGTATACTAAGAATGTTTGAGGAACAATGAACTTCATCATTCATAGATACATGAATGTGCCCCATTTTGAGTTGTTTGAAGGCAAATTACCGCGGTAATAGCAGTAGGTTACGCTTAGTGACTTCTTTGTAGCCATCATAACGTTAGTCGGTAGGCACTTATTAAGTACCTAAGTGATTATTTCAATAAATTGATGTCGCTGTAAGAACATTACATGGTCGCCATTATTATTTAAAATTCGAAAATTTACCAAAGACATTACACTTTTTTTATCTGTACGAAGTTTAAAAAGGACCTTTGATAACGATTATCGCTTACAACGGCCTCACGACTACATTTTTCTCCATCGCCATCGAACCCCTGTACCTAGACGTTTCCGAATAAAAATATATTTCTTCTACATTTTAGTCTAGTGCATCTTAACGGCTCTGTTAACAACTAACCTAATTACTTTTAAAAATCGAACGTATTCAAATGTAATTAAAAATATATTTTTTTAAATTTCAAAAAAAGAACGCTACAATTCAAAAGTGCGAGCTGAGAACATGCCAATCCCGCGTCAATTAGGATAAAGGCCATCGCACACCTCGTCAACACCGCGTGTCAATAAAGGCCGGTCCACACGTAATGGCAGGCGTGGCGTGTGGGTATTCATTCTAAAAGTAGTTTATAGGTCGCGTTTATTCAATCACGGGCCGTTGTTGTGGCCACTTTATTGTTTTGATTTATGGTTTTTTTAAGTGTTCGTACAGATAGTGCCGTCCACGAAGACGCGCCCCACCAATTTCTAGCCGAGGGGTCGCGGGATGCGAGGAGTATGACCCGAGGGTATTGATTTTAGTGTGCGTGTGCACTCACAGGTAATCAGTGTGTACCGATAATACTCAAACATTAGTGGAAGGTTGCACACTTACAATATAATCTATAGGGAAGAATAGTGGGGCGCGTCTTCGCAGATGTCACTATCTATAGACCGTCCGCCTACCGAGCAGGTGTCCACAGCGTCTGCCAGATGCACCATGAACTCGTGAGGTTAATAACCTACGCAATAATATCGATAATACATTTAAATAATACATGGTATTAATTAGAAAACTGCATTTAGTCGAAAACAGGAAAACCTTGTGTATCGAATATGCGATAAAGGGCAACGTCCAGGGCCATTATTTGATTGTTCGTGTGTTTTGCTGGAATCAGTCGTGTATAAGGACGTTATGCGTTCATAACCTGCCCTAAGTACAATGGCCTGTCCAGAATTGATGCCAAAGGCGCAAGGTTTACCTGTTTGTAATTAGGTGTCGTAACCCTGCAAAAGGTTGTTAATCCAAATAAACGCTCTGCAGTGTAAAAGGACTGGCACCACATACGGCTGCACTACCTAGCTGATTTTGTTCAGACTTTATCATGGTTCACCATCACACAACAATAGTTCACTTTGAAACTCATCGCAGTCCCATGCATGAAGACGCGACCCACCAATTTCTAGTCGATGGGATGCGGCGTGTATGACTCGAGTCTTTTAATTGTAGTGTGCGTCTGCACTCATAGGTAATCAGTGTTCGTTTTTTTTTTAATACCACATGTGTGGCAAACAAGCATGCGGTCCGCCTGATGGTAAACGGTTACCGCCGCCTATGGACGCTTGCAACACCAGGGGTTTCACTCGCGCGTTGCCGACCCTGCAGGAATCTTTTCACACCATTCTTGAAGAACTCAAACATTAGTGGAAGGTTTCACACTTACACTATAAGCTGTATAGAAGAATAGTGGTGCGCGTCTCGTGGATGACACTATCAATAGGTATCATTATGCACTATGAAATAATATATGTATATCAAGTGTGGCCCTTACTTTACATAGTAACTAGCTGTGCCCGCGACTTCGTCGGCGTGGACGGATATTTTATCTTTAGAAAAATGTTTTTTTTTTGTCAATAAACAGTATTCTATGTTACTTACTAATACCTCCAAAAGTATGTGTACAAAGTTTTATGATGATCGGTTAAGTAGTATTTACGTGAAAGCGTAACAAACAAACTTACATTCAAATTTATAATATTAAGTAAGGAAGATCTGGGATAACGTACTGGATACGTATCCCCATATCATGATAAAGGTCCGGGCCTTTAACGCCGAAACTTAAATACTCATTTTATTTATTGTGGACCCGCTCAAAGCTAATTTTATACTAAACTATACTTTAGTGTTTCTGAGAACTCCGCAAGGACTAACTGTTGATAGAAGCGGAATTCCCCTTATGCTACAAATATACTGCTATTCAAGTACGGATACTGGAACCTCACATAAGGCCGGGTAAAAAGTTGGCATCGACGTCACGGAGACAAACCTAAAGTTAATAAAAACAAAAGTTAAGAAAAGTTATCTGTTATGCCAAATAGTTATTTGTAAGCATTTATAAATACGTTCATAAATCACGCCTCACGTGCTAGAAACAGAGTGTAGAGCGCCAGTTCTCATAGACTTATCTCTTTCGCTTCATCCACATTCATCAGTCTCTTCATACATGTTATTCATGTTGGTTGTTAATTAATACAATGTATGTACGTATTTATACAAACAGTTCTGTGTACGCCGCATTAAGATATATAGTTGTGTGTAGCTTATAAACCACGTGACCACGTAATGTCGTACATTCCCGCGAATGCGACCGCGCCCGCTTCTCAATCTAATTACAGTAAGAGCCAGTGTGCGTCGCGCTTTATAGACTTTGTGTTTCGATGTTGTGGTGACAATGTTTTTGATGGTTTGTGAGATAAGTATAAATATACCCTTTTGCTGATATGAAAACCTTATGAAATTACCAAACCAGTATAAATGTACATTATGTATGATCCAGAAAATATCAATGATTTTTTCGGTAGAGTGTATGCTTTGAGCAAAATAACAACAAACTAATCAAGACTCCATTTGATAGCTATGAATAGTGCCAATCTATTCACATAATGGATACTCAACTCATCTGCTGACGTTCTGAATCATCAAGTAGCCGACGAAAAAAAAACAAAAAGGTCATTGTCCACATCAAGTCAGTCGAATTGACAGGCCCCGCCCGCGCACGCTATTGGAGGGCCGCATTCGAAATTTGAACAAAAACCCCAACCTAGTTCCGCCTTCTAAAATGTTTTTTTCACAAACCAAAATGGCGGGCCGCACTATTTGTTTATAGAACGCTAGACTCGCACGCGTATTGTTTCGATTAACTTCGCATTTAAAATAAAGTATGCCGCGTTCCAATTTTAAATTTGAAGTATAATTTTATGACTATGTTTATTTTATACTTTTTATTGCTTGCTTTCTAATGGAATCTAGTTTGAGCAAAGGCGCACTGTTGTTATTCCCCTCATTTTAGATATTTTTAGTTTGATAGATAAAGTGTGTGTGTAGAGTTAGATAAGGCAAATTGCTGGGTAGAGTTGTACCAATGGCGTGCCGTTTCATGCTAAGCCGGGCACAGTTTAAATGTGGTAAATTTTATCAGTAAGTAGATAAAGTCTAGTGTGTGTTATATTTATGAACCAATCTGAGTGACATCATGGCAGGTAGGTAATGTTAATTTTCTAGAATATTCGATGCATTTCCGGTCGGCGTAGTTTTGGTTATATGGTCACACTGCTTAGTGTAACCACTAACTTAATTCGTATTTTCAGTAGATACTAATGTCTAAATGCCACCTGTTTTTTAAGCTATATTAAAAAAGCTTATTGTATCAGATTATTTGAATGATGGCCATACATGGCAATGAATTGCTCCGCTTGTGCAGAGTTTATATGTCATTTAATCTTTTTCTACCCCTACTTAGAAGGGAACCTTTACTTTGAATATTTTGATTATTTTGTACACTTGTTGGTGAGGGTAGACAAAAAAGTTCGTTTAACAAAATTGTTATCAGAATTGTAAAGATACCTAATAGAATAAATTGGTGCTTTTTGCCCTAGACTTAATAACATTGCCCGGGACTTATATAAATAGTTCTAAATCGAGCAACCGCGTGCCCCAGTCACGTGGGCACATCTGTTTATTCCTCCATTGACGACAAGTAAGCAACTGGTATGTGACCTTCGCATCAAGTCGGGTATAAGATCTTATACACCTCGTGTGTGAGACATGATGCTCTAGTTCAGTGGTGGGGTATTTTTTAACCACTAAGGAGGTAGGCACGCAATCTGATTGTAAGCGGTTACCGCCATGGTATCGCTCGCACTCTGCCAACCCTGCAGTAATCTTTTCATATCCCTCGTGAAGAACTCCATGCTTTAGGGAATATCTAGACAGACAGTTCACCTGCTTGTGCTACAGCCTTAGCGTTCGAGAGGAATCTCCCATCAAACCGAGAAGAAGGTTAGTGTTTCCAAGGTATGGGGATGAATTTGTTGATGGCGAGAGGTGCGGTGGCAGAATGTAGCCGTGGGCATTGGAACAATTCGTCTTCGAAAATAACACAAGAATTATTAGTTGTGTAAGCTAACCGCTTGTCTCAGTGGTCTGTAAGTTCAGCAGTTTTAAAACTGTGAGGCGATCTCGGGGGATCTTTGACCGACTCGCCTCGGAGCTACGAAACTCTGAGCAATTCGTGTTCGTATCCACGTAGGATATGATTTTCTAATATGGAGTTGATTTTGGAGTATTGTATTCGTGGCAGATACCTTATATTAAGGCGCTGACGAGACAGATGGCAGTTTGCAAACAACTATGTATTACGTCTTTCATTCAATCGAAAATATGTATCTCACGTAAAGGACAGGGAACACTTATTGAATGTCGCATACAGCGTAAATATAAAACTAGTTAGCCACAGTTTCCAAGGTAAAACCTGTCAGGAGAAGAAACGAACAAAACATTGGTTCCATTTTACCTAGGGGTAGAAAAATATTAAATTTACGTGTAAATTGTCTACACGAGGAGCATTTCTTTGCCACGCATGGCGATCATTTAAATAATCAAGTTTACGTTTAATCCTTATAAAAGGTAATTATTTTAGGTACCTATCTTATTAAAAAAGTTCCAAACAAACGGACCAAGTCTTTATACCTATATAATAACATAAATATATAATATAATAATATATCCTCACGCCTTCCCACAAGGGTCCCCGAAGGGGTAGGCAGAGGTGTATAGGTAATACCCACACACCCACTTTCCGCCAGAGGTATATTAGGTGCCAACGTGACAGATGGCGAGTCCGTCGCCGTTACTCCAGCACGACTATACATACGCCATTGAATTTCTTCTCAGACGTATGCAGGTTTCCTCTCAATGTTTTCCTTCACCGTTAAGCTCGTGGTGTGACTAATCACTGTACTAAAGTTCAGAAAAACTCATTGGTGCAGTCGGGATTCGAACTTGCGACCTTTGCGTCGCAGGCAACTGCTCGAATCACTCGGCTACCACGGCTTTTTCTTTATACCTACTCCATCCTAAAGCTGTTTATGAGCAAAGTTATATGTTTCGTCCAAGATGCCGCATCCATCCCTAATCCCGTTCCCTGACGCGCCCACATCTCAGCCAGTTTTATAGGTCGCCTGCCGAACACTCGGCCACTATTGATCCAATATCTACTTACGCCATCCCAGCGTTTTAGCTGCTAAGACAATCATGGTGGAATTATAAACTGTCATTATGACAGCTGTTATAATAACCCGAATAGGAATAGTTCAGTAGAGGTTAGTACCCACACACACCTTTCGCTGGAGTATATTTTTAAGTGCCAACGTGACAGACTATACGCTTTTAAATGTCTTCTCACACGTATGCAGGCTTCCTCTCGATCTCTAAATAGAACTGGCCCTGTACTCTCTGTTAGGGGTAGCGTGGGGGAGTCGGCGTGGTGATATGACGTCATTATGTAGCAGGCTCGTAATGCGTCACACATCACAAAACCAGGAAGACTCCGCTTGGTAAATATTTGTTGCGTGAACGGTGCGAGGGTAAACAAATTGTTAGTAAAATTTAAAAACAAACAATAAACACCGGAATTCCTGGATTATTCAGCAGTGATCGTCAATTCGTTTCATCATCCATACACACTCATTATACCTACTTTCATTCGTAACACTCCTTACTTAAAACTATTTAAACACTCGATAGGCCCCGCGGCTTCACCCGCGTAAAAAAATCATTGGTATTATTTTGTCGGCGTTGATGGGCAGCAAAAGTCTGAGCAAGAATGCTCGAGTTGCTGTCCACAACGCGATATTGGTACCTACCTTATTGTATGGCAGCGAATCCTGGGTATGTCAGAGGAAATATGAAAAAAGCTTGAATGCAGTTGAGATGCGATCTCTTCGAAAAATTTGCGACGTAACGATATTAGATCGAATCCGCAATGAAGAGATTCGCAAACTGGCGTGAATGAGGGCGTGATTGTAAAGATGAAAAAAGGCATGTTACGTTGGTTTGGACACATAGAAAGGATGAGTGAAGAAAGATTGACGAAACAGATATACAAAGCGAAAGTGTGTGCAAGAAGAGGCAGAGGAAGGCCACGTTCCAACTACCTGGATCAAATAGATCGGACGCTCAAGGACGGGAACGTTAAGAGTACTCGAAACCGACGAGCATGTATGAAGAGACTGATGAATGTGGACGAAGCGAAAGAAGTATGTAAGTCTAGAGAGAACTGGCGCTCTATACTCCCTGCCTACCCCGTAAGGGAATTGGCGTGATGATATGTATGTATGTATGTATTTTTTGTTTCCGGAATAAATATCCCATGTGTTAATCCAAGGAATAATGTATAATACCTATCTCTGTGCGAAATTTAATTAACTCCATGATGGAGGAACGACGTTATCACAAACGCATGTATAATATAACTTGGTTCTATATATAGCACGACGCCGACGCCGAAGGGGTAGACAGGGGTGCAGCGACTCTTATCACCGTGCCTACGTGACTGATGGCAAGTCCACTTTGTTTCTCAAGTCGACTCTATATAACGTCTTTGATTAAATATGTATATATAACGACTCTATATAACGTCTATGAATAATTATGTATCTCTGTGGAAAATTTCGATCAATTCCCTTCAGCCGCTATAGCGTGATGACGACACCATCACAAACGCATGTAAAATATTACTAGGGTCCAAGAAAACGCAACTCATATAACTCTCAATTTGTAGACGAGTATATTTTAAATATTTCTTTGAGTCAATTTAAATTAATAATAATATATATCCTCACGCCTTCCCACAAGGGTCCCCGAAGGGGTAGGCAGAGTTGTATAGGTAATACCCACACACCCACTTTCCGCCAGAGGTATATTAGGTGCCAAAGTGACAGATGGCGTGTCCATCGCCGTTACTGAAGCACGACTATACATACGCCTTTGAATTTCTTCTCAGACGTATGCAGGTTTCCTCTCGATGTTTTCCTTCACCGTAAAGCTCGTGGTGTGACTAATCACTGCACTTAAGTTCAGAAAAACTCATTGGCACAGTCGGGATTCGAACTTGCGACCTTTGCGTCGCAGGCAACTGCTCGAACCACTCGGCCACCACGGCTCTTTAAAATTTAATTTTTGTAATAAATATGGTTAAGCAAAGCATTACTTATACATATATAAATAAACAAGATGTATATTTAGTTACTTATATCTAGTTAGTTTAATTAAATGTTTGTATGTCATGCATGTTAAAATAAATTATTTCCTTTCTGTGGATACTGTTTGTCGTTTATTATCCATTTATTAAATAATTATCATCACTCTGACACCGAAGGGGTGGACAGGGGTGCAGCAACACTCTCTTATCGCCTTGCCTACGTGACAGATGGCAGGTCCACTTCGTTTCTCAAGCACGACTATACACACGTCTTTGAATTTCGTCCCAAACGTATGCATTCCTCACGATGTTATCCTTCACTGTAAAGCTCGTCGTGTAAAGTGCAGAAGAACTCATTGGCACAGTCTGGATTCGAACTTGCAATCTTTGCGTGTTATGTACCTATGTATAGGTCATTGTCACGCCATGAAACGGTAGGAAACCTATACACTGCATACATCGGTCTGCACATTATAAATCGTCTCTTATCGTCTCACAATAAAACTACAGACTAATTGCATTGCAAATAAATCCAACAAGTTCATTGCCCTCGTTTATCTCAAGTGTAATTTTCAATAGTTCAATTGCACATTATGTCGCCACTTGCCCATAAAAAGTATATTGAACTGATAAAGTGGACCTTAAATATCCCTCTCTTTCACTCACAAGTTATTTATCACTTGTGAGTGAAAGAGAGGGAAAATAATGAGCATTGTTTCACATTAAACCTTTGTGTAAGAAAAAACTACCGAATTAATTTGAAAATAGAATAATGAAATACTGACACAATTGTTGTTCAAACTTTGGGCATTCGAAACCTAGCGTTCAAATAACCCATCAAGGTATGGGATCTTTCCAGAAGAAAGCCTAATGACACGTCTCATTTAGAGTTGTGTCCTAGAGATGTGACGTTATAATATGTATAGATTTTATTATAAAGATGTGTAAACTCTAACAAACATAGGTATGACTAATGGAGATCTCAGAATGAGATCCAAGAGCATCATATTTAATAAAATAAAAGCATAACGCGAGCCGAGCGCGCAGTGACTGGACTGACTGGCAACTTTAGCCAATCCAAATTAAAAAGAAACACACTGAACGCCCACAATTTCAAAAAGCGAACGCTCTTCAAAAGCTGTCAAACTGCCCGCGCTGACAACGTTCTGGAACCTGCCCTGCCTCAACTCAAGACTCGGTCATTCACCGAACGCTTATTTTGTTTTTTTACCTCGCATACAAACTAAATGCACTCGTATATAGATGTAATAAGTGTGTAGTAGATATAAATATAAAGCATAACTCTTGTATCTGACGTTTGAAACTGGTCTGTAACTGGATTCTTGGTCGGCTGATGTACGGGCGGCGCGTTCGGAAGCCGGGCCCGCTGCGGACGCGGCGATTAACTTTATCGTTTAGAATTTGTTTTATTTAAATTTTATTTCATAGGCTTACTAGCTGTCAATGGATTCATAGAAATGTCATGGGAACGAAAAGTTTCACTTTGCATGCACGTGTCGTTGAATCGAATATTTTCGTTCTGAATTCCAGAGGCAATACCATTCTAAATTATTTTTCTTATGAAAGCTTAACTTAGAACTTTGTTCATGTCAACTTGTAATCAAAACTTTCTATTTTTAAATACGTCTTTTCACAGGGGTCTTTCTAGAGATGGCCAGAGGTACAACATCTTTTTTAGTCGGAGATGTATTAAGGTTCTAGCGTGACATCATCGGTTCTCAAACACAACTATACATACGTCTTGGATACTTTGATACGTTGAAAATATAACATTTTATATCGTACTTACATCGTCTTAGACTTTCATCTCAAACGTATGCAGGTTTTCTCTCGATGTTTTTCTTCACCGTAAAGTAGTAAGATTAATAAGTGAAGTTCTTACCAGAAAACTCCGACTTGGGCCGAGCTTTCAACTTGCAATGTCGCCTTTACAGACCACTTCTCGAACCACTCGAACACAACGGCCGCTTAATATCAGCCCGGTTATTAAGAAGGCAAGAATCGAGAATAGAATAATTTAACATCAAAAACTAATTTGAATGCAGAATCCAACCAGATAATAGTACAGGTCATACTCCAATATTATTTTTCTTAAAAGCAATTAAAACAGCGCGATTTCCGAACGAACCAACATTGACATTAACAAGACAAATGAGCGCGAAGGAAAAATAAAATTAAAGGCGAACCATAGACAAAATAAAAATGGCCGTAACAAACGTCGGTGCCTTAGACCGGCGGGAACGGCTTGGCGAGAGGTTTTTGTCATGTCTTGTTTCTCGTTTTAAACTCTAGACGGATGAGGGGCATCAGTTTTTACTTGGTCGGAATTTATTTTGCTCGCTGGCGATAGATAACCTGATCTGCGCCCGGCAGCCATCTTAGATTTTAGTTTTGTACTACTAGAAATTATTGCGGGCATTCGCGAGCTTCTTCGTTTTGTTTCTTGTCTTATAAGTACTAGTTTCTCCGTGGGTGTGGGTTTTAGGAAATAGTCACGTAGGTATATCTAATAGCGAATTCTAGAACTTACTGTCTTCGAACTAAGCAAATGGTAGACATTTTAAGGGTACAGAACCCTTATATAAAAACACACTGAAATCGTCACGCCGAGTTCGTTACGGAGCTTGTTGAGGGACAGAGTCTCTCTAGATTTACAGATAGACCTCTTTCGCTTCATCCGCATTCATCAATCTCTTAATACAAGCTCGCACATTTCGAGTATTCTTGACGTTCCTTGATTGTTCGGTCGATAATTTGGACGCAGTCTTCCTCTGCCTCTTCAATGAAGAAGGATCAAAGGATTCTGACTCGAAACCTTTTGCAAATAAGATACAATATTGCGCTACGTTACAAGCATCTGTAAACACAATAAACTAATCGTATTTATTTACATATTACATGAGTTCTTCCTGTTTGTCTTGTCAATTGGCATTGATCTGATTGAAGACTCTGTGAGCGCCATCTCTGTTTCGATCGCGCAACTAAATGAATATTACGTATCTTTTTTATAACGTCATATATCGGCCTTTTAAAATGGGACAGGTACTTAAAGATTTTGATAGAAAATCATGAAAGAAAGCAAATACATAGAAAAAAAAGGAATTCTTTACAAAATGTCGTAAAACGTTTTCTTTTGAATTGCTTCTTGTCATTGTGTTGTGCCCATCAAATATGTGAGCCTTTGTCCTTTTTTAAAGCAACCTGTGTACTTTTAATCTAATGTTCGTTTGTTCTTCACTGAATATATAATATACGAAATATATATATATATATATATATATATATGTATTGTGCGACACTATTGTATTGAGACCAACCTGTAATGATAGATGTATACATGTAAATAAATAAATATCTGGCGGAAGTAGGTGTGTGAGTACTACCTATACACCTCTGCCTACCCCTTCGGGGCGCTTGTGGGAAGGCGTGAGAATGTTCACTGATCATTTTGGCAGTTCACACAACGCTATATACGCACATGTTTTTATTAAACTTGCAGCCTGTATACACAGTGGGCACATTTTAACACTTAACAGTTCAGTCAAGATCGATGCAATGAGATGAGACATCCACGAAACGAGGTCACTCAATTTCGGCCCCCGACACTGTTAGGTACCTTTTGAGCTCGTTGCGTTCATTACTTTCGTCTGGCCGGACATGGCATCTCGTTTTAACACTTACATTTTTACAAGTATAACCCGCGGTATTACTCACGTTAAATATTATATCATTAGTTTTGTTGTTTCAGCAAAATAATGTAATCTCCGTGTCAAATTTCATGAAATTCCGTTCCAGTAGATTTCGCGTAAAAGAGAAACAATATTCTCACAAACTTTTGCACTTTTTATACTACTGGTTTGGGTCTTACGAATTCATGATTTCAATCCCCGTACCAATGAGTTTTTCCAAACTTAAGTACAGTGAATGGTCACACCACAGCTTTACGGTGAAGGAAAACCTCGAGAGAAAACCTGCAAACATTTGAAGTGATATTTAAAGACGTATGTAGAATTGTGCTTGAATAACAGCGATGGACTCGCTATCTGTGGGTGTGGGTGGGCGAAAAGTGGGTGTGTGTGTACTTCATACCTTTGCCTACCCCTCCGGGATACTTATGAAGTCATATAAATATAGATATATATGTTCCAAAGTAAATTTTGGGTAGTAACGTGATTTAGAACCATAAAATAATAGAGTGCACGTTTCTTAAAGTTATGTTAATAATTAATGGGTTTCGTTAACTTTAACGAAATGTTAACGATGCAATGGCTACAAACTTTTATTTGACAGTTAAAAATGTACAGTTAAATTTAACGATTCAATCATTTCGCATTGACGCAACTGTCCTAGATACTTTAACTATCCTTGCATGTTCAAACAATAATTATATTGACGTCATTATTGTAATCAAGTCTTTAATATTACGAAAAATACATGCCAAAAGATAAATATACTTTTTATTATCTACAAGCTGAAAATGGCCAGTTTTTCTTTCAAGCTCGGTTGTAGCTTTTCATGCGTCTTTGATTTTCTTCTCTCGATGTAAACCGTTCTCACCGTAAAGCTCGTAGGGCGACACATCACTGTACTTAAAAACTCATTGACACAAGCTAGACTTTGAACCTGCAATCTTGAGTGTAAAGCCAGTAGAGTACGGAATGACGTTTGATTGCGCAACTGACTTTCGCCTTGGCCTGCGCTTGCGCAGGTCTACATATATCTAGTTTAATGCCATGACTGAATGACACTGGCCACTTAGATTCAACTTAAATAGTGCGCTAGTTCTCGCTAGACTTGCAAAACTCTTTCACTTTGTCCACATTCATCAGTCACTTCATACATGCTCGTCGGTTTCGAGTACCTACTCTAGACCTGACCGTCCTTGAGCGTCCAATCGATAAATTGAACTAAGTTAAAATTAAATTATATAATAATATATCCTCACGCCTTCCCACAAGGGTCCCACAAGGGTCCCCGAAGGGGTAGGCAGAGGTGTATAGGTAATACCCACACACCCACTTTCCGCCAGAGGTATATTAGGTGCCAACGTGACAGATGGCGAGTCCATCGCCGTTACTCAAGCACGACTATACATACGCCTTTGAATTTCTTCTCAGACGTATGCAGGTTTCCTCTCGATGTTTTCCTTCACCGTAAAAGCTCGTGGTGTGACTAATCACTGTACTTAAGTTCAGAAAAACTCATTGGTACAGTCGGGATTCGAACTTGCGACCTTTGCGTCGCAGGCAACTGCTCGAACCACTCGGCCACCACGGCTATCTAATATAATTAAGTCAATATTATGTTTGCCATCAAAGCACGCATTTGATGCTGTTTGCATCAAACATCGCATTATCTATCTCAGTAGTGTTTAGACCTACGGATCTTGTTACAACCATATTTATAAGTTTATTTTTTTTAGGACTGCCAATGTGGCCAACGAGCCTGACGGTAAGCGGTCACCGCCGTCTATAGACGCTTGCCGCACCAGGGGTATCGCTCGCGCGTTTTCAATCCCAATATTTCTACATGCATGTTCTTGAATCCTACTCATATTTTATATGTGAAGGTTTTAACCGTTTTCACGCAAAAACTACTGAATGGATTTTAATGAAACTTTGCAGTAATATAGGTCAGAATATCAAATTAACTCAAAGGCTATAATTTATTAATTAATTGTGTTAATTGGCCAAAATATATTGATTACATCATATTTCAAACCGCGCGGCGCAGATAGTTAACCAAAAGGCATGGTTCCAAGTCCACGATAAAAACAGGCAGGTTCTAATTCAAGATGGCGGGCGCATTCAGAGTTGGCTAGTACGCGGTTGTAGGTAATAGTAACATTGACAGTCGCCGGAGTTGTCTCGCCTTGGCCGAGTGCGCAAGGACCCGTCTAGCACGGCGCGCCCGGCCGCACTGTGCGCACGCGCATCGCAACGAACTTGAACTTTCCGAATTTAAAAATTTGAATCCGGAATACATCAAGTATTCCGGATTCAAAAGGCCTTACGTGAATAACGTCTTTTCATTAAAAGTAATTGTTATCGTACCAAGAAGCGAATAAGGGCTGTACTTCTAGAGAGGACTGGCTCGAACTCTCACTGTCTACCCCGTGAGAGACTCGGTGCTGATATGCACTTAGACTTAGACATGCTGTGCCTCGGGGTTTGACCCGCTTAAAATCGATTTAATTAGAATAATTTTATCTACATTTATTTTGGGAACAAATCCTATGCTTTAATATAGCTAATAGTCTATCTCTGTGACAATTTCCATTCAATTCCGTTCAGCCGTTCTGGCGTGATTGAGTAACAAACATACTCACAAACTTTCGCATTTATAATATTAGTTGAATGTATATCACGATTTTTAACGGAGAAACACTGTCTTTTGAGAAGAACTTTATATTTCTTCTTTGTCTGAGAAACGTCTACAGACTCGCCTTCTTAATATATCGCGTATAATGTGGGTGTTATAAAACCATTGCCGGCCCGATGTATAAAGGCTACGGTAGAACCTATATTTTTTGTAGTGGCATATGGATATGAGTAGTTGTGTGGGATTCAGGATTTTATTAAAGTATACAGAAAATGTACTTGATAAATTTGTATGAATCACGCGATATAATTGGGCCAGGGCACGTTTTTAATTTGGTAACACATCTGCACATCTCTGCAGCTGTTATCGAGCATCCGGAGAGCAGACCTGGTCTCATTACGAATAAATAAATGTTTCACAATATCTATGGCCTGCTGCTCTAAAAAGTATCAATTGAATTTATCAGTGCGTTTTAATGTTAAACTAAGTTTAAATATGGAATACGTTAAAAATATTGATAATAAAAAAAATATGTTACTTTTGATACCAACTTATTTCAAACACTAATTTTATTCTAAGTGATACAACAACTAAAATTATGAGAAAAACTGTAATGTTTAAATATGGAATACATTCATGTTGAACCTAACAAAAAAAAACAATATTTGTCACACATACAGCAAAACGATACGAAATACCCTTCTTAAAAATAATATACACCAATAAATATAGCTAAAAAAAACATAAATGCAAGCGCTGGCAAAAAGTTCCGTCGGCAATATTTTAGCCTACGATGGCGCGTAGACCTTCGTAGCAAACTAAAAATACTTTTGTTGCTTCCAATAATACTTCTAATTAATGTATTTCATTAAGTATGTAACTCATTTTCAATAATACTGCATTAAAGTAATTAAAACATGTTGAAAAAATATTTTTTTTAGTTTGAGGCCAATTAAAAATATTTAAGAACTCAAAATTTTGAACAATTGGATACTGGCTGGTAATAAGACCGCTAATCATTCTATAGTTGAATATTCAATTATTTTTCTAACTTCTATTCCGTCGTTGGCCTTCGATCGAAATATGGGTTGCAATTTATTAACACACACATGTGCACGCATACACACACGCATCACCATGGTTGCATGTAAAACGGCGTAGTCATAGAAAAAGAGTGGGACAGATAAACGATAACGACTATAGGTGGGGCGCGATGGAGGGGATTCGTAAGAAAACACACAAAAAAATGTGCGTGAACCCTACGCACACACGCAGCAATGCATGGCTTTACATACACACACAACGCACACACGCACATCGGCAATTCAAGGAGAACGGAAGATTACGGGGTTTTCGAAATTCAAAATATAAATATAATAAAGAATCACTAGAACTCACATGCGTCAGAGGTGGCCGGTTCCTCGTCGGTCCAGTTTGACACTTGGGTGGTAATTTTGATTAAAAAAAAAGTTCCAAAAGCAAAGGACGTCACCTCGACATGTAACACTCGCGAATCCTTCAGCCGTACTTCACAGCGATAACACTGTCACTGCTTGATATAATATTGTAACACATCACGGCTTGTCACTGTACACAAAAATATTCCTTCTTATTACAATATCTGATTATTTCTAAATTAAAATATAGTTCGGGTCCTATGTTTCCATGTGATATGTGTCTTGCATCGCGGCGCGCAAAAGTGGCGGCACTATTAATTTTAAGCAATAATTCGGAAAAACTCACTAAATCCGAAAATATTATTTTATTTTGTCTTTCGAAACCACTTCGCGGCTTGATATGAATATAATTTTTTATAAAATATAGTCAGTTTTCAAAATATTTTTGTTTTTAAAATTAGTGTTGTTAAATTTGGGGAGTTTTTGTCGCGTGTTGTGGTCCGGTGGTGTGCCGAGAACGGAAATGCGACTCTCCACCGATTGTGCATAGGCGGGACTGCACCAGCCGCGCACACCGTACTAGACAGCGTGCGTACTTAGCCATTACCTTGTATTTACTGCGAGGCCGACCCGCTAGCTTGATACTTGCGCGCCAACCAAAAATGTATTACATTTTTCATCTTTATGATTTTCATCACATATTTCAATTCTCATTAACAGCTCGAATAATAATGAATTCATGGACATGTAGATATACATTTGGAAAATGATAAGCTGTTTCCTTAAATAATTTCAGGAAATAAATCGTCGATATTTCCAGATTTTTTTAAATAATAATAATGAGTAATATCTTACAATTTCGTACAACATGCAAACATAAATAATATACCCTCACGCTTTCCAACAAGGGTCCACGAAGGGGTAGGCAGAGCACGACTATTCGGCTTTGAATTTTATCTCAGTCGTATGCAGGTTTCCTTTTAAAAAGTATTTCTCAAAAAAGTGACTAATAACTATATTTACGTTTAGAAAAACTCATTGGTAAAGTCGGAATTCGAACTCTTCTTTCGAAAATTCGAAATCTTTGTGCTGCAGGTACTCGAATTAGTCGTACTATATATCTATATATAGTCGTACGTATATGTGCTAAGTGCATTACTTATTTAAAGATTTTATTATGAATTTAAACAAGAACATTATATCGTAAAAAGATCGAATTTATGTTTAATTGCAGTCAATACTTTAACAATTGAAACTTACTTGTATTTTACTCAACAAATAAATACTCTTCAATTGAAAGTTTAAGTAAGTATCAAGAAGGTTTGAGCCGCCTCGACACCACTACACAGACAGAGTGCAGTGTCGTGTACACGCTGCGACAGTGCGAGTGCCCGCGCTCGTATAAACCTTGTGCATTTCAGTTGTGTCCACTTATCAAACCCTTCATATTAGCTCGAAGACATCTTAACTCGGTCACCTTATATCGTATTGGAAAACATTCATACTTGGCAAAAATTTGTTAGTGGAAATTCAAAATTTGAATTTAAAAAATAGAACGCATCTATCTCTGTCTAGCGCGGTATAGGAAAGTTGTGGTTGTGTGCACTTTTTTATCGTTTTTTTCTCAGCGTGTGAGTGCGTTCGATTGTGTTCACAGCGTTGTGTGTGTGAGTCATAACTGCATACAGCTGCACCAGTGTGGGGAGTTCTTATAAGAAAATGGTTCGGTGAAAAATTTTGTAGGAATCCGTACAGATGGCGCTGTGACTACGATGCAAGTTGCATCTACCATCAAAAATTAGTTACGCTTCGTGCCAGCGATTTTTACTATTACATATATTTTGTTAAGGTTCAATATCGCTTGGATGCGGTGAGCAAGAAATTATTTCGTGTAATTTTACATGGTTAAAAGCCATTTTCGTTTTAGCGAGATTGAAGCTTTAACTCTCGCAAAAACACGGGGTGTTCGTTACACGTACAAATATAATAACCGATGGACTTTTATACAAAGATGGAAACATGTTTACGACCTGCTGGATGGTAACCGCTTACCTTAGTCTAAAAGATACGCGAATTGTCATTTCCGAGCTCACCTACCTCTTATACTCCTAGTCACAGGGAGTAGTTGCGCTAGCAGTATAGGAAACGACTGCCAGCACGTTTCCTTTGATATGCCAATAGACTGAAACTGAGTTTCAGAGGACATTACAGCAACGAACTTTACAGAAACAAACTTTACGTTTTCCCACATGGCTATAAAAAGCGGTAGGCAGAGATTTTATAACAATTAATGAAGTTAGTACCTACCATTACGTTAGTACGGCCAGTCTGATTTAATGGCCGGAGTTCTTGACTGCTCGAGGTCGCAGGTTCGATTCCCGGGGCAGATTTTTGCGTGATGAATACGAATATTTGTAACATGTCATAGTCGGCCTTTATATATTAGTACCTATATCATTGTCTAGTTCCTACGAAGATTATAAGATCAATTTGTGTGCAAGGTTCCCAAGGTTTAAAATGGCGTGTCAATCAATAGCATATATGCTTTGTACAGTAAGCAACGACCTATTGTCGGGCCTACGTTGTTCCCCTATACTTGGGTACTATTGCTGTAACGAAATAAAATATTGTATATGCCTAATGATTTGAAAAGAGTAACCATGGAGTTTCGTGCCGGTTCTTCTCCATGGAAGCGACCAACCCGAACCGTGCTTCTTTTTCGACGTTTTATAAGTGCCCACCTGGGCCTATGTGAAATAAAAAGATTTTGATTTGATTTCATAGATTGATCTCAGTGCAGGAAGGAATATCGATAATTGATTAATTATTTTAATAATTCAACTAACAATTGCTTGCAAAAAAACCATGGAAATTATCAGAGGAAAATGTGACATCTCAGTGAGTAATTATCCCCGCGCTGGCCTCGTCTGCATTCAAACGGTAAAACCATCGCCTTCATATTGTTACCGGACAAATTGAGCTGCGTTTCTAGAGAGTTAAGTTACTGGAAGTGACACGTAAACATACTTCACCTAGTCCTAAAATATAGTCATGGCGAAATATAAAATTTTTAAATAGGTTAAAAAAAATGGTAACCGGTTAATAAAAAAATTCCCTCACGCCTTCCCATAAGGGTCCCCGAAGGAGTAGGCAGAGGTGTATAGGTAGTACCCGTACACCCACTTTCCGCCAGAGGTATATGAGGTGCCAACGTGACTGATGACGACTCATCGCCGGCCGTTACTTAAGCACGACTATACATACGCCTTTGAATTGCTTCTCAGACGTATGCAGGTTTCCTCTCGATGTTTTCCTTCACTGTTAAGTTGGTGGTGTAACTAATCACTGTACTTAAGTTCAGAAAAACTCATTGGTACAGTCGAGATTCGAACTTGCGATCATTGTGTCGCAGGCAACTGCTCAAAACACTCGGCCACCACGGCTTTAAAAAATTTGTTGCATATGATTTCAATAACTGTAACACATACTGAACGAATTGATGAATGTGGATGAAGCGTAAGAAGTTCTACTCTCTCTAACTACACAGGCATAGTGTACGTGTATGCAACGTAAATTGATTAGAAAAAGTTCCTTTTAACTAACTGTCAGCTGTCAGAATAAAGGTTAGTTTGACAGCAACTTTGACACCTGTTCATTTACATAACTTATCTGTATATTAACTAAAGTGTATGCAAAAAATACAGGTGACTTTGAGACCCTTCTATTAAGAATTGAAGCAATTAAAAATATGCTAGATTTTTTTTACTATTTTGTAATTAACTATGCTGATCAAACTGTCCAGTTACCTTATCTTATCAACAATATGTATCAAACGGTTTTTTGCTTAATTTTATTTCTTATTCTTGATACTGGTCCTTTAGCCCAATACATTTTTGAGTTTCTTGTGGTCTAGTGGTTAGAGCTCTTAACTGAGATACTTTAGGTCGCGGGTTGGATTCCCGCTGGGGGCAGATACTTGTGTGATGAAGACGAGTATTTGTACCTTAGTTTTTGATGTCCTATGTATAACTCAATCTATATATATATATATATATATATATATATATATATATATATATATATATATATAGGAGATCCCATTTGTGAACTCACTCATCACGAAATCTCAGGAACTATAAGGCCGATTGACTTGAAATTAGGAAGGAATATTCCTTACGCTGTGTCGAGGTCAGCAAAAACGGATTTTATAAACTCAACTTTTTTTTTACTTTTTCACCCGGGCGAAGCTGGGCGGTACAGCTAGTAAGTAAATATATCGTTGCCTAGTTACTATAACACAATCTTTGCTGAATTTGGGACTTTGTCAATTCGTTTGGAATTGTCCCAAGGTATTTATAATTATTTACTATATAATATTTTAAAGACAAAGTGACGAGTCTGTCATAATTTTTCAGACACCAATTGAACTCGTTGTAAGACTAACAGTGCTTAAACTTTTGATGCTACACACTGAGATTCGGGCCTGAAATCTAGGATATTTTGCGCTCTGCATATTCATATCAGTACGGCGTCAACGCATATATTAAAGTATGGTCGAGTTTTTTATACCTATGATATTTCTCAACTACGCTTCGCCTACCGCACAAAATACGCCCCCATAGTCGAGACATATCCATTCGATCTTACTCCGTAATATTGACATATTATGGGCAATTAAAACATTAGATATGCGGAAAAATATTATAGATATATATGTATTTATATATATAGGAGTTATATATAGAAGACCTAGTCGCAGATTTACACAAGCGTGAAAAAGTATTTTATTTTCTGGAAATAAACAATATCTGTGCCAAGTTTCATGCAGTTTCGTTTAACCAGTTTTTTTTTAAACAAGTAATTAAGCATGCTTTCCACCTGATGGTAAGCGGTTACCGCCGCCTATGGAAGCTAGCAACGCCAGGAGTACCTATAGCTCGCGCGCTGCCGACCTGGCAGGAACTTTTCACACCCTTCTTGACTTCTTATGTATGTATGTAAAGATGACATGTGAATAGTATTCAAAACCATTGAGAATCGTGGTAACCAGGTACCGCCGCCTATGGACGCTTGCAACACTAAGGGCATGGCTAGCCTGTCCCTACAAGAATCTTTACATGCTTCTAGAAGAGTTCTACGTGTGAAGAGACTATGAAATATGCAAATTTAGAGAGGACTGACGCTTTACTCTCTGTGAAGGACAATTTTTTTATCACAATTGTAGCTAGCATATAGACCACCTGATGGGCCGCGGTGTGTTATTTTCGCGGATATACTTTCGGGGTTTATTGTGCGTGTAATTCGTTCCAATATTGCGAGGACGGTTTTTGCATTTGACAACCCTTCTCGGGTCAGCGCCCACGGTTGCCCAAACGTGGGCGCTGTCAGACGCAGCTTCTTCGTTTCTCGGAATTTATCATTTTGTTTGCTCGCAATAAACTCGGGATTAAGTTCTAAGAAAATATTGCTATTCAACGATTTTGATAAACAATTGGTGGTTATTGGGTGTGGTACACAGTTCTGCCTACCCCTTCGTGCAAATATTTGAATTTTCTTATAGCTGTAGCAATATATCTTCTCGCCTGCCCACATGATGCCCAAAGAAGTAGGCTATTTAGATAAATGTGTACATACATTCCACGCAGACTAAGTCGCGAGCAAAATTTTGACACTTATATAAGTACAAAAGGTTAATAATACTTGAAATCTGTCACAGGGAGTAATCTGCCTAGATCGTTACGGAGCATCGAGCCCGGTGTCCGCAATTCCGGCTGTAACCGCTATTGACCGGCTGTGGTGTGGGCAATTAGTTCCCGAAACTGAAAGTTACGATGGCGGATATGCGGATAAGCGCTGCGCATCACTAGCATACGCACAATTTACATTCGGATATTCTTGCGTAAAGTAACTTTTGGTAATAGACCATCGAATCGTATCATTTCAAGTAAACGAATTGATAACAAATAGAGGAAATTAAAGAAACAGAAAAATTACTGATTTTTTTTTTATTGATTTAGGTCTACCAACAGTGCATTGTAAGTAATTTACAATGCACTTATAATTATTAGCTTAATGCACAACTAGTTACAGGCAAACACAACTTGTAACGAAGACAGTAACAGGTCGGAAATTAGGATTCAATAAATTAATATTTGACTGATAAATATGGGTACCTACCACACCCACGCCATCTAATTGGCACCTAATTATCTGTCCAGTCAATAATAGAGTGATTTTACAGCTCTGCCTACCGCATTGGGAATGATATGTGGAAGATGGTAATTTAGCAAATTTGCTTTAAAAATTATAGAGTAGATACTCGAAACCTGAGTGTATGAAGAGATGGATGAATATGGATGGAACGAAAAAGGCTAGAGAGCAGGCGCTCTAGTTTCTCTGTCTACCCTTTGAAGGATTCAGTTTGATGGTATGTATGTCTGAATGCCGTACTAATAGTTATTTTTAATAGTCTTAATCTCTAACTACCCTCGACAATAACTACGATCCTATTTAAACTTGTATGATCATGTATGAAAATTAAATGCAATAGTTTTCAAGCGTAACAACGATACACTTGTTGTAGTTAAGAAATTGATTTTCGCATCTGTCGAACCTGTAAGTTAACTATATAGGTGACTGTACGTATGTGGCGAAAAGTTATCAGATTCAACTCCTTGGAAACGTAATCGCTGCAGAAGCAAGCATTGCACCTTATCTCAAAATAAAAGCAAATAATTTTTAAAAGTTCTAAATAACAAACTTTAAATAGATAATTGTTAATCAATAAATGTTAAAAAAGCATTTGTGCCAAAATTTTCGTGTGAAGAAGTTGCAAAGACTAACCGAAATCTTAACTGGAACAAATACCCCAATAGACGCCATGACACTTTTTTGTCGCCGACCTAAGATGGCGCGACGGAAGCCTAAAACAAAAGAAGTCAACCCCACCCTTTTTGAAAAAAGAATTTTTTGAATTTGGAAACATTTAACACTTATCGAGTAACAAACGGAATTCGAAATTTGAAAAGCAACGTAACACGCAAAACGGAACAGCGGCTTGCAAACAGTATAACAGAAGCAGTAGTTACCCGGGCCAGCATGAGACCGTCGAGCGAGACCGAACACTTGTTGCTTAAAGTTCTCGGCTCCAACTCACACTACCCGAATTTGCTAACTTTCCAATTGACGCGCCGTTACAAACACTTCTATTTACATTTAACACTCAAAGCGGTTTAACTTATTTTTACTTCAAATTTGAAAAGAACTATATACTTTTTTCACAAATATGCCCTAGATCTTATTACGAATATCATATTATATTAAAGCACCTATATTTACCGATCTCACTAGCACTTCACTGCGACGCGAAAGTCTCAAGACAAACGCACGATTACAAAAGGTTGACAGATGTTCGTAAATTCAAATTTAGAACACCCTCGTATTCTATTTTTAAGTTCGGCCGAATTGTGCACTTGACATTTTGTTTTCTGAATATCGTATTTTTTTTTTAATTTATTTCGAATGTTTCGCGACTTTGGTGGTTAATTTAGCTCCCGATTCCGGAGGAGAGAAGTTGCATCAGTGCACGCCGGCCCAGTTGCAACAGGTTGTTTGGTGGAGCGGCACTAGGAGGGCGCATGCGCGCTGTCGCGACCGATGCACCCAGCCACAATGGGCGCAACACTAATGGATTCATTAAACTCAATCGACTATTTCGTGCACACTATAATCTAATAGCTTGAGATTATTTCGGCGAAAAGGAGTTGTTGATCACCCCTGCCTACTCTTTCGAGGAGTCAGTCAATATACATAACTTTTGTAAAGAGCAAACACATCATCCTCATCAGAGATTTCGGGCTTAGTCTGTATTATTACAAAATTATATCTTAAACTTTTCAGATTAGCACACCTATGCGAAATCAGTATTTATATACAATGCCTATACCCTTTGATCCAACACTAAATGTATATTTATTTATTTATCCACAATCATATTAACATCCTTAAAGCTTATAACCAATACTATGTTAAAAGAAAAAATAATGATGTCGAAATAAAACACCTTTTAAATTAAACATTAGAATTCCAACACACGCTATAAAATGCGACCATTTGGCAACGCCCTCGTGCAATTCTTGGCCTCTATATCCGCGTGTAGATAGAGCGCAGCGCCTTATCTCTCCACCCGAATTGTAATCACGGGGGGTGGGATGATATGGGGGATACGCGTTATCACTATACAATCTATATCTATTTCATTCCGCTGAAATAGGTTTTATGCTCTTTTCATAATTCTTAACCAGTATGCAAGTTAACTTTCGGTATGGATCGAGTTAAAGTACACACCTACTAAAGTCAATCTGCTAGAAATAGGCATGGAAATTAAATAGTTTGAAGCAATATAAACGATTAGATGAATGACAAAATTTCGGTGTTTTGAAAATACCCCACTGAAAACTGAGCTGGCAAACAACTTTACTTTTTTCTTTTATATACAACAAGAGTGGCAAACAAGCATACCGCCCACCTGATGGGAAACGGTTACCGTAGCCTAGTGTAGTGCGGACGAAGTCGAGGGCACAGCTTGTAAACATACGTTTAATCCACTGAAAGAACACTAAAAGAGTTTCCTAAAACGTATTATGTTCAGTAAAGGCACCAAAATAGAGTAATCCGACATCAAACGCACTGCCAAGCCACTAGTTGCGCTACGTGGAACCGTAGGTGGGCACAAAGACACAAGAATAGGTTAGTTTTGCCGAGCAAAACTGCTACGTAATCGAAGTTAAAGTTAACCCTAAATTCCAGAAGTAATGTACAACAATTATATTGTAACGATCTTCACACCCTTTCACAAGAGTTGTTATGACATTATCGCAAGAAGATATCTCTAGAAGAGGCAGAGGAAGACCACGTTCCAATTACCTAGATCAAATCCATCGGACGCTCAAGGACGGGATCGTAAAGAGTACTCGAAAGCGACGAGCATGTATGAAGAGACTGAATGTGGACGAAGCGAAAGAGGTATGCAAGTCTAGAGAGAACTGGCTCTCTATACTCTCTGCACTGAATATCTCAAACGTGAAAGGTTTCCTCTCAGTGTTTTCCTTCGCCGTAAAACTCGTCGTGTGATTAAACACTGTGCTTGAGATCAGGAAGACTTTATATGCAAAATCAAAAATCAAAATATTTTATTAAACGTAAGGGATACAGGGAATACTTATTGAACGTCATATACTTAATAAAAACTAAGGTTACCACCGTTTCCAAGAAAAATACCTGCCAGGAGAAGAAACGGCGAAACAAACTCCCCGGTTCTCTCTTTTAACATTTGTTCCCTTTTACGTAGGGGTAGAAAAATATTAAATTACATATAAAATCTGTATAAGAGGAGCAATTCATTGCCATGTATGGCCATCATTCAAATAACTGTACATATAAATAAATTATGATAACCCATACAATAAAAGATGCAAACCAAATCATATGCAGACCCATAAAAATCTCGCCATAAAAAGCTCACGGACGCTTAAACTTTATGCATTAAACACTTTTGGCTAAGTTTTGTTTCAGCCGAGTCCTAAAACTGAAACTCATGCAATAAGGCCTAACTCAGCCGGAACAAACAAACAAAATCACGGAAACACACACATTCACCGTGAAACGTTGCAGTTTAGAGAGTGGATATAGAATTGACTTCAAAACTCATAAATGGGAGTATCTAATTACATATTAGCTATAAGACTTAAGACCATACAGTGACGTGCTCATCATGACTGATTTCCCTCTATACTACATACATACATATAATCACGCCTCTTTCCCGAACGGGTAGGCAGAGTCTTTCCACTTGCTACGATCCTTACATACTTGTTTCGCTTCATCCACTTTCATTATTCTCTTCATACATGCTCATAGGTTTAGGGTACTCTTGACCTGGCCTTTTTCAAGACGTCCTTTATTTGGTCTATTAATATATTAATAATTATAATTGGTTCGCCGTTATAATTAACAATTAATAGAAAAAACATGATTCAAGAGCGAAAGAAGGGCAGATTTGTAGACGGCATCTCTCCCTTATTAAGTCCTCATTTGTTGGAAAATTTCCAAGAAAATCAAACACTGAAGGCGTTGCAAATAACCTTCTCACAAATATCTTAGTAAGTTAGTTAAGATGTTCTCACAAAGATCACTCACCCAAAATGTACACCATGTTTTTGGTCCACCTTTGCAGCTCTTTACGTATAGCGCGACGTTCCTGCTGGCAGCGTGCGAGCGAACATTCCGCCATGGCACACAGGCAACCCTGCAATAGGACACAGCTCAGTGTATTTGTTTCAGTACCTCACTCTCAATTAACGCAACAAGTTCTTATTCTAGACTAGGCTTCTAGTTTGATCTACTCTTATGCCCATAATAATCCTACTTTATAATGAAGGTCCAAAGAAGTTTCCTTCCCCGAACGCTCAGGATGTGGAATGAGCCCCACGTTGAGGCTCCCTGGAGGGAACTCCATGGAGTTCTTCAAGAAGGGTGTGAAAAGATTCCTGCAGGGTCGGCGACGTGCGAGTGATGCCCGTGGTGTTGCAAGCGTCCATAGGCGGCGGTAACCGCTTACCATCAGGCGGACCGCATGCTTTGCCACCGGCGTGGTGTAAAAAAACTCTTTTATTTACCATACAAAACATCACGCCGTCCCTCACGGAGGCAGAGGGAGTAGTCATTGATATATGTACATATTATATTATTGTATATGTACAGGCACATGTAATAAGGCAATACTAGTTGTGACCAAACTATACATATAACTATTACTCCTCATAGTGGACCGCATGCTCGTTTGCCACCCTTGTGGTATAAAATAAAATCGTATTTTGGCTATAATATATAGTCCCATGCTCGCAGGATTAAACACGAATAAGCATACAACCATAGATTTTTTATTCCACGAATTCATAATTACATACATACATATCATCACGCCAAGTTCCTAACGGGGTAGGTAGAGAGTATAGAGCGCCAGTTCTCTCTAGACTTACATACCTCTTTCGCTTCGTCCACATTCATCAGTCTCTTCATACATGCTCGTCGGTTTCTAGTACTCTTAACGTTCCCGTCCTTGAGAGTCCGATCTATTTGATCCAGGTAGTTGGAACGTTATTCATAATAAATAAAACGTTATTTTACAATAAAACTCTTTTAATAGCTGAAACAAAAACAGTACATATATTCTGCTTACGCCAAAATGCCGGACAATATTTGCACAATAAATTTCATAGCGCTCGAAACTCGGAAGCCTTTCCGACCAATAACCCGAATGGATCCGCTTAATGAATATCATCAAGTCACTATCGACTACCCCACTACGTTACACTCACGTCTACAATTGTTGTTATATTCTAACATCCACAGTTTCAGGTCCATTAACATTATCTTGAACCCACAAGATACTTGGACCAAAAACGGCATAATATTTTCAAACGTCACCTCACCCATTGTTTATTTAGATGACATTATTTTTTACTTTATTATCGTGACCCCGATAAAATAAAATGGTACTTTGATATCAATAATAAAATACATGTCTTAACATCTTTATATAAAAGTGATGTAATTTTATGTAGTGTTAGTAAATTACTACAAACGCTAAAATGTCGTTCTCTGCACATAAGTACAGCTCAAAGAAGTTACTTCTATCTTTACAAAACAAATACGACAAAGGTCTCCTTAGTTTCGCCAAATAAAAAGCTAGCCATCCAATTACTTATAACATTCATCGAACAAGTATCGACTCCGCCGGTCAATGCCCCCGGCGAAAGGAGCTAACGAAATTCTACGAAAAACCTTCGTTCTCATCAAGGAACACCCCGACACCCACCGAATATGCCCGAGCCACCCGAATCTGGCCCCCGAATTCTTATTTCAAACTCCAGACGAATAGGGGGGTACGGGGGTATCGCGAAACTATTCTTATTTTAAAATCTCTCTCCACGGAATATGCCACGAAAGAGGTTCTTATTTTAAAAATATCACGCTCCACCGAAATTTTCTTATTTTAAAAACTTGAGAGGGGGGTGCGAACGTTCTTCCGAAATCCACCACCCCGCACCCCACTGGCCAGTTATAATATTCTTATTTTAAAATCGCTCGAAGCGTTCGGTTGGATTCTGTTATTAAGATGTTGGTGTGTGCAAGCTTTTATGAGGCCGCTCGAACGTGAACTAGGATCTTCTAAGATACAAAGGGTGTATCGCCTAACGTACCTCTAGTTATAATGGAAATTGCGGTTTTCATATCGCCCACGTACGTTATCTCAATTTTAATATCATGAGCAGCGAAAATACGCACCCGATCACCCTCCGCCATCCCTGACCTACGTGACCTAGTTGCGTGACTTATTTACCTCGTTTCGACACTCCGACGCACGGGCGATGTCAAATTAGTTCCTATTATTCGTTTGGAACGTTACAGACAGATCAATACATCGACGTTAAAGGCAGACAAATATGAAATTCGAAATTAGAATACAAAAAAGTAAATACGCCAACCAATAATCTTTCCCGCCAATTTCCATCGCTGTCAAATTTGGAACCGCGTCGCCGCCACCCTGGCGCGCCACCCCGCCCCAGATCAATTTACGATAACTCGGTTTCAGCATTCTGTCCCGCTCCGCCTTAAGACACGCGGCTATCCCCGTCTCCCCCCGGATAACTTCTAGAACTGGGCAAACTGTTCACTTAAATAACCGGGTATCTGTACCTAATTAAAACAACAACAGCTATTACCTTAAAGCTTAAATACCATATTTCGAAATAAAAAAACAATTAATCCGAAATAAATGACAGTACATATTGGCTAAGTGGATCCAAATTTATCAATATTTGTATATTGGATTTCATAGAATATTGATGAAATGTGATAATAATTTTAGTGGTTTCAACCGTATTCAGGGAGAATCGCATAATCTTTTTAAAGGTAATAAATAGTGTAGTAGCCCCATAACCTTCCTCTTGTTAGATACTGTATTTGGGCAGTGAGTAGTAGCGGGCCCATTCTCTCACGCGGATATGGCCCGGGACTTATTTTTAACTGTTGTGTGCGTGTGTTGCGCGTGTGTGCGGGGGGTGGCGGTGCGTGTGTGTGTGCGTTTGAAATATTCCCCCGTAGCGCGGTGTACAGAATTGATGTTTTTAATTAGTTTCCAACGGTTTTCGTTGGTGGCCAGTATCGCAATTTTATTATTATTTATTAAATTGATAGTAAAAAAAATGTCTAAGCTTGCGTTGGCATTAATTAAACGCTACATGTAAATTACATTGCGAGGTTGCATCGACTAAAAGTATTGTTTCCAATTACCAGGGAGCAGTGTGTCTCATTGCTCATTTTGTAAAGTTAAATTGAATACCCCGATCCGCGTCCAACAATTTCGTCAAAGTTACACTAAAATATAACGCGGCGCGCTCTGTAACCCGGAACGTTTCCTGAAAACTTTCCTTTGTAGGCGAAAATTCAATAGACAGGAAGTTCACGGACCGCGTCTCATTGTCGGGTTCGGTCGGGACATTTAAAAATCACTATTACAATACATTATTAAATTTATTCGCCTTTCAACTCTTCGCCTTAATAAATAATTGTAACATTTTAACCTAATCTTATTAATTAGTTAAAAAAATCTTCAGAAAAGGATATCTTAATTCATTACATAACGGCTACTACAACGAGGCTCTTCAGTACAACACATTTAAATTTTAAATTTAGAAGCCTTAAATTCGAAGCTTCTGTTTGAATTTAAATTTGGCACTGAGGTTAACACAGAGTAAAGCAGTCTTGCACATTTGATTGTGCCACTGTAAGTTTGAATATTGTTCTGTATGGAATGCTCGCAGCGTATGTCGTACGTACCTGTTGCACAGTTGCCTTTGTTTTTGTTGATCGCCAGTTTTGGCGTCAGCCGCATGTGTAGAGTCAAGTTTATTACGCCGCCGCGTGTTAGGAATAGGCATTATTTTTTGTTTTTTTTCTTTCCAGCCAGTCGGAAGTCAACAAGTGAGAGTTTAAACGGATTTCAGATTTCACTAACCTAAACGGTTTTTATTGACGTTCCTTTTTCAAGATTTTTTGAAACATAGAAGGATTTATTAGCAGAAATTTTACTTTCGTACGTATAAAAGTAAGCAAACATTGCTGTCTACAGTAAAATATATGAACAGTTGGTAGTATTCAGATTCAAGTCCCGGGCTGTATGACTAACTTTTGTGTGACGAAGGAAAATACACGAAAAGACCTGCAAGAAGATTAATCTCAATGCTTCACACCAATGGTATTATAACACCCACATTCAAAAATTGTGATATCTAACGAGATTGTCTTTCGCTGTTCTTCAGATAACTTCGAGTTTTTTTCTTTTAATTGTATAAACGTTGTTTCACCTACTATATGATGATAAAGTTATATTACGTGACATTATTAATTAATGTCATACCTTGACATTAATGACATTAGTCGTATTTTTTCGTAATAAATAATTTTCTCTCATTTCTTTACTAACTACTAACAAAAAAGTACATTAAGTCCAAATGTAAGATTTGAACGTGAAAGAAATACTTTAAGGTTATTAATTAACTATCTATAAGAATCTAGATAAGCTAGCATCTAGATTCTGGCCGAAAAGTGGCGTGGGGAGGGGTGAGGGGGCGGCGCACCCGTGTG
The DNA here is from genome assembly GCA_016069955.1 of Drepana arcuata. Taxonomy (NCBI): domain Eukaryota; kingdom Metazoa; phylum Arthropoda; class Insecta; order Lepidoptera; family Drepanidae; genus Drepana; species Drepana arcuata. Next base: position 77,102 of record JACCPG010005441.1, read on the forward strand.
AAAGAATGTCCGGAATCAATACGGCGACCGCGTTAAATTGCCGGGATCTTCTGACCCCCTTTAGGGGCAAGATGGACGGACTCGAAATCAAAATATTTTTATATCACATAGGCCTAGATATATATATAAATATATATATATATATATCCTCACGCCTTCCCACAAGGTTCTCCGAAGGGGTAGGCAGAGGTGTATAGGTAATACCCACCCACCAGAGGTATATTAGGTGCCAACGTGACAGTTGGCGAGTCCATCGCCGTTACTCAAGCACGACTATACATACGCCTTCGAATTGCTTCTCAGACGTATGCAGATTTCCTCTCGATGTATTCCTTCACCATTGAGCTCGTGGTGTGACTAATCACTTGTGTCGCAGGCAACTAACTGCTCGAACCCCTCGGCCACCAAGGCTTTTCTTAAGGTCTAGTGCCCATGCACTTATAAAACTTGGAAAAAGGTGCACGTGCAAGAAGAACCGGCAAGAAACTCCATGTTTACTTAGGTTTTGGGATACGAATTTCGTCGACGCTAATGCTTGTTTGAGTGTGTCGGCTGAGGGGGTAATGTTAATATCTGTCTGGCTTGCGGTTCGAGTACTCGTCTGTAAAAATTGCAAGTTCAAATTTAACTATGGGGATTCATACCACGAGCTTTACGGTGAAGGAAAACATCGAGAGAAAACCTGCATACGTTTAGGAAGAAATTTATAGTCGTGTTTGAGTAGCCGCGATGGACACGCCATCTGTCACGTTGGCACCTAAAATATAACTGGCGGAAAGTAGGTGTGTTGGAACTCCCTACACACCTCTGCCAACTCCATTTATATTATATATGCATTACGTAAGTTTGTCATTTTGGAATAGATCAATCGTACGTTCTTGTTTATTAATATAAGACCACCAATGTCTACCAACTATATGACACCTTATATAAGCTTATACATAATCTAGACACTTATCGATACTATACCTACATACATATAAAGATACCAAACCGACCAAATGGAGTCCACATACCTCACTTGGGATACAAACTTGGCCAAAACATAGTTTTGGTGTAGCTCTGTTTATCTATTCATTGTACTTAGCTAACATCTAAGTAAGTCTAAGTTACCCTCCTAGGAAACCTGCATACGTCTGGGAAGAAATTCAAAGGCGTATGTATAGTCGTGCTTGAGTAACGGCGATGGACTCGCCATCTGTCACGTTGGCACCTAATATACCTCTGGCGGAAAGTGGGTGTGTGGGTATTATCCATACAGCTCTGCCTACCCCTTCGGGGATCCTTGTGGGAAGGCGCGAGGATATTTTTTTTTTATTTTTTTTCGGAGTGTGTTGAGTAGGTACACATAGGTACCCACATTAAGACAATACTAATTAAAACGACAAGCGAACGAAGAACGAGTCAACAGTCGACCCACTTCGTTGACTGAGATAGGACAAAACCCGCGAGCATAATGCCACATCTTGTATTTTCTTAACAAAAACTTTGGGCAACAATGCTGAGAATAAAAGGGGGTAAATTGGTCATAGTGAGATACCCCCCCCCCTTGCCCCCTCCTCTACCTCCCTTTCAGGTCAAGCGGGAAATAAAATTTTAAATTGAAGCCGTGAAAAAGACAAAAATGTTGAGACTGGGAGCCTTGGGCGGAGTGCAGACTAGCTTCGGCAAAATAGCGAATTATTTATATTATTTATATTAATATCTAAGTACAAACAAGAAAACAAATGTGCAGTGGGCAGTGAGAGTAGAGCACCAGTTCTCTCTAGACCTCTTTCGCTTCATCTAGGTGTCTTACAGTGTCTTCATACATATTCGCCGGTCTTTCTTGACGTTTCCATCCCTGAGTGTCTGATCGATTTGATCTAGGTAGTTGGAACGTGGTCTACTTCTGCCTCTTTTTCGATACACTTTCCCATTTTCCCATTTTATATCTGCATGAAAAACATTTGAGTAGGCAGAACCGTAGTCACAGAACACTGGCCCCGAATGAAACTACTGGCAAAGAAAATTCTTGGTGATCCCAAGTGGAAGGCATGTAACTCCGTATACATTCACCTTCATATCACCACACCGAGTCCATCATGGGTAGGCAGGGAGAGCAAAACGCTAGTTTCATGTTAATCCTAAGTAATACGTTCCTACCCTTGAGTGACCGATCGATTTGATCTAGGTAGTTGAAATGTGGACTACCTCTCCTTTCACACACTTTCGCATAGTATGTCCATAAAGACCTTTCTTTAATTACATACATACATACATATCATCACACCGAGTCCCTAACGGGGTAGGCAGAGAGTATAGAGCGCCAGTTCTCTCTATACTTCCATACCTCTTTCGCTTCGTCCACATTCATCAGTCTCTTCATACAAGCTCGTCGGTTTCGAGTACTCTTAACGTTCCCGTCCTTCAGAGTCCGATCTATTTGATCCAGGTAGTTGGAACGTGGCCTTCCTCTGCCTCTTCTTTAATTATCTTTTTTATATGTAGAAACCAATGTAACCTTACTTCATATACTTAATTATGAAAGAAAAATGGAGATGCGGTTATGCCTGCCTGATAAGCCAATAGGGTAGGTACCGAATCCGCCGCATTAGACAAAGTCCCTTTCTGTTCAATCACGCTATATTGTATTGTAATGACATAAGTTGCCAAACGAGTAAAGTCCTTGCAAAACAATAGCGTTAGCGTGAACAGAAAAGGAATTTGTGTATGGGAGTGATCTCTTGGCGCAACCGCAGAATAAAGCTAGATTGATGTGCATACCCGTCCTTACAAAAATGAGCTACTGGAGCGCTAGAAAAATGAAAATTATACAGGGAATTAAACTGTACATATTTTATTGTATTGTATAGATCTTCGCTTAGAACCGCAGTGGCCGAGTGGTTGACGAAGTCATCTGCCAAAACAAGATTGCAGATTCAAACCCTTTAGGTGACGTGATCGATAGCGAGTCCATCGCCGTTACTCAAGCACAACTATACATACGCCTTTGAAGTGCTTCTCAGACGTATGCAGGTTTCCTCTCGATGTTTTCCTTCACCGTAAAGCTTGTGGTGTGACTAATCACTGTACTTAAGTTCAGAAAAATGTACTTAAGTTCACGACCACCACGGCATTTTTTTTATATATCTACCGTGAAATGTGGGTGGTATTACGCCTCTGCGTAGACATTGGTATGACGTAATTTTGTGTATTCGTAATTCGGTTCGCTTTGAAGCAGGCTCCCAGCACTCCCACCCCACCCTTACCTCTTAATTACTCCAATTCATTCGCCGTCTTGTTCATATTTATACATACACATTATTCTCTCTACCATATCCGTTTGATAAGTAATCAATGCCTTGTATAACGAAACAAAATAAAAATACACCTCCCTCAGTACATTGGACACACACACCCCTTTAAACCGATGGCAACTATCTTTGGTAGGGTTGGCACTTAAGTCCAGAAATATATTAGCATAGATCGTTAGGATTCCAATCTGCTACCTCCTACGCTACCATGGCTCTGTAAACACACACTTACTAACTAATGCTGACGTGACAGTGACTCAAGTATGTAAGGATCGTAGCAAGTGGAAATGAGTGGTCTCTGCCTCGTGATTAGATGTATGTATGAATTGACGTTTAAAGATATCGTAACCCATAAGAATCCCCCCACACACTGTTATGGCACACACCGGAGATATGGCCAATTTGACAGATGGCGAGTCCATCGCCGTTTCTCAAGCACAACTATAGATACGTATTTGAATGTCTTCTCACAAGTATGCAGGTTTCCTCTCGATGTTCTCCTTCATAGTAAAGCTCTCTGTGCTTAATTAAAAAAAACCTCATTGATTAGCGTTGTGAATATAAGTGAATATTTTTTTTTTATAATTACGGTGTAACTTTCAACCCTGCGGACGATTCCCGTCCGGTGCCTTGCCCAGTCCGTGGCAGCCCTAGCGCACAGTAGGAGCCGCTGAGCGCTATCTTCGGAACACACACAAACTAATAATTAATCATCCCGCTTCCTTACCCCCTACCCACCCCTTGTTTAATTCTTCAAACACCCTGTTTTTTCCGAACACTCCCTTTTTGTGTCTGCGTAAGGTGCATACCTAGAGTGCAAATTGAATTTTGTGGTTTTCCGTGAATATTTTAGTTGGAATATTCTTACTGACCGCTCGAGCTGTTCATTTGGACGCCCGCTACAATTTATTGTTCGAGGTTGGATGTTATTTCCTGTACGGATTATTATATTGTATTTTGCGAAATTGAAATGTAGAGTACTCGAAACCAACAAGCATGTATGAAGTGATTGATGAATGTTCATGGAGCGAATGAGGTCTAGGGAGTACTGGAGCTCTACTCTCTGTCCCTGTGAGGGACACGGTGTGATGATATGTATATATGTATGTATCTGCCTGCTACAGGTATTACTTCTATGTGTCCAAACCAACGTAACATTTGACGTAACAAAGAGGTATGTAAGTCTAGAGAGAACTGGCGCTCTATACTCTCTGCCTACCCCGTTAGGGACTTGGCGTGATGATATGTATGTATGTATGTAGGTATTACTTATTTCCTAGGATTGTCATCTCTAAAAGATTGCTATGTAACATTTGTTATTGAAAAAAAACTCATTTTATTTGTATGTATGTATGTACAGTAAGTCTAGAGAGAGAGAGAGTACTACTATGCAAGAGATTGATGAGTTTTGTTAAATCACAAAAATTTCGTATTAACTTGTCAATGGAGATTTTCGTTACTACAAACCTCTTTTCGCCGCTGTTATATATAAGGCCTTTGGCCAGCAGTAGGACGTAGAAAGCTATGATGAAAATAATCCTCACGCCTTCCCACAAGGGTCCCCGAAGGGATAGGCAGAGGTGTATAGGTAATACCCACACACCCACTTTCCGCCAGAGATATATTAGGTGCCCACGTGACAGATGGCGAGTCCATCGCCGTTACTCAAGCACAACTATACATACGCCTTTGAATTTCTTCTCAGACGTATGCAGGTTTCCTCTCGATGTTTTCCTTCACCGTAAAGCTCGTGGTGTGGCTAATCACTGTACTTAAGTTCAGAAAAGCTCATTGGTACAGTCGGGATTCGAACTTGCGACCTTGGCGTCGCAGACAACTGCTCGAACCACTCGGCCACCACGGCTCTTATTTGTACAACCTATTGGTACAGTCGAAATATGAACTTTAATCTTGCGTTGCAGACGTTATACACGTTATAGACGTTGTAGACGGTGTAGACGTTGTAGACGTTACTGCTGAGCTTTAGCACTTAAAAAGAGTTTTAATGAACAACAATACTTTATCATTACGATGGGAACACTTAACAAAGAGAACAGGGACAATTTACTAATAGGGCAATCATTACACAAAAATAGACTCTGTCACACAACAGTTAAGGCCCAAAGTGGCTTACAGAGCAATACTTGTTGCGCTACTCAGTATTTCAGCCCTGGATTTAGGGCAGATGTCCTGTTTCTTCATGGAGATTGGAATCTTCTTCTAACCACAAAGATTTCAGATATAACTCAATGGAATCTAATGATTTTAGATAAATCTGTTGTGTAAAAAAAATGAATTTAGATAAATCCAAATATACGAGTGATATATTTAAGCTAGGCAATGGTGTAATAGCACCCACATACGCGATTTCTATCGGCGATCCTCAAGCTCAACACACACATTATGTTTTTAAATTTGTTGTATAGATTTCCTTACAATGCTAACCTTCAAAGCAAAGCTCGTGGCGAGATAAATCACAGATTTTAATTCATTAAAACTTAAGGAAAACCCACCATCGAACCTGCAACCTGAACTTTCAAGTCGCTCAGTCATCACGACTATCTTGCTAATAATATAAATGTAAAAGTTTGGATGTTTGCGGTTCTTTCACGGCCGAACGGCTGAACCGATTTGGCTGAAAGTTGATTATTTATTATATTATTATTATTATTATTACTTTTTCAACTCCACGCGGGCGAAGCCGTGGGCATAAACTAGTATTAAATAATACACATACACTTGTACTTTAAACAGAAATACCTAGCTTTATTCCTTAACCTAAGTCTGTCTACGAGCGATTGGACGTCGCGTTACATCCTAAATAAGCTAAAATATACCATACATGTACTACCATTAAGTTGATATTTGAGTGGTAAGAAAACGATAGCTCCTAGTGGCATACATTCTTTGTCTTGATTTGGCAAGGACATCCAAATATAATCTTTGTTGTTTTACGCATAAGGTTTAATATCGTTTGTGTTTTGAAAGACCGTACCGGTATAATCTTTTAGGCAATTCTTAATGAAATTTGTAGCATGCTTGCTTTGTGATTTGAAAAATTGCTTACAAATAAAAACATGCTGGTTCGAAACATTCAGGTCTGTATTACATACATACATATAATCACGCCTCTTTCCCGAAGGGGTAGGCAGAGACCACTTCTTTCCACTTGCTACGATCCTTGCATACTTCTTTCGCTTCGTCCACTTTCATAATTCTCTTCATACATGCTCTTCGGTTTAGGGTACTCTTGACCTGACCTTTTTTCAAGACCTAATTTGGTCTAGAAACGTCCGCCTAGGTCTACCCCTTCCAACACTTTCATTCACACTCGCCTTATACACTTTCTTCGTCAATCGTTCTTCATTCATTCTCTCGACATGGCCAAACCATCTCAGCTTACCTTTCTCAATTTTTGTCTGTATTAAATACAAGTTATTATTAAAGCTAAGTAAGGTAAGGCTAAGTAAGGTATTCCTGACCCAATAAACTTTCTAAGTTGGTACGAATTCCAACGTATAAACATAACTAACAGACTTCTTCGGCTACTTAGGCAAAGGTGTAATACCACCCACATCCGATACATGGTCTATCATATCCCTCATTGGGTCATCGGTTACTTACCATTTTACACGGATCTTTTAATATGATACATGTAAAAATAATAATAAATTCTAATTTCTATCCTTAAGATAGGAACACAACGCTAAAAAACCAAGCTCCATCCAAAATCTAATTAGCTCCATTTGCTAACAAAGAAAGCTTTGTAACATCTTAGGTTCGTAGAGAGAGCGAGACCGCGAGAAAAATGCACCCGTCACCCCCCGGGGGCGACCCACCCCACCGGGGGTGTATACATTTTTTCTTTTCCTTTTCTTAAGACGAAAATTTGTTACACTTTTTATACTTATACCGGGGGTGGCGTGCCCGATCAATACAGCTCCCCCTTATCTTAACCCCCCGTTATCAATTTTTCGTGCACAGTTTCACTAATAATAGCGAGCTGCAATATCATTGTAGCAGTATATATGTATACCTATATACACTCCTCATCAGAAAAACCTAAACACGTTGCAAGTTGCAAGAGCTGTGGTGGCCGAGTGGTTCGAGCAGTTGCCTGCGACGCAAAGGTCGCAAGTTCGAATCCCGACTGTACCAATGAGTTTTTCTGAACTTAAGTACAGTGATTAGTCACACCACGAGCTTTACGGTGAAGGAAAACATCTAGAGGAAACCTGCATACGTCTGAGAAGAAATTCAAAGGCGTATGTATAGTCGTGCTTGAGTAACGGCGATGGACTCGCCATCTGTCACGTTGGCACCTAATATACCTCTGGCGGAAAGTGGGTGTGTGGGTATTACCTATACACCTGTGCCTACCCCTTCGGGGACCCTTGTGGGAAGGCGTGAGGATATATTATTTATTATTATATTAAGTTTGTTTTGTAAGTATTATCAGAAAAATGTGCATACTTATATAGGATGTATTTAATACTAGCTTATGTCCGCGGTTTCGCCCGCGTGGAAAGAGCAACATACATATTTTGCCTTTATAATATTAGAGCTTTGAATCTTTCGGGATTCAAATGTAGCCTATGTCTTAATCCTGGGTATAAGCCATCACCATAAAAAATATCAGTAAACCGGCTTTTTTTCAGTCGTAAAAATTTTTTTTTTTCAATAAAACGTATCCTATGTTACTTCTTATACCTCCAGGAATATGTGTACAAACTTTCATGATAATCGGTTATGTAGTTTTTACGTGAAAGCGTAACAAACAAACTTACATTCACATTTATAATATTATATTAAACGACATTTGACATATATTCCTAAATATAATATGGTTTTTAGATGATTAAAGTTTTAGTAGAAGATTTCTAGAAGAAGTTTATATGTTTTTCTTTTGATGTGTATATTTAAAAATCGAATTTATAAGTAGTCGATAAAATAAAACAGATAATACATTAGTGCTTTAATTGAAGCTGCAAAGTAATCTCCATTCCTGTTAAAATGCTCCAACAAACCTGAGAGAAACCATTCATATCGCGCGACCGCTTGCTGTAAAACTTCTGTTACTGCACTTTCAAACTCTAGGTATTAAACTATTTTCTGGACTAACAACCAGATCTTTGTCTAATTGAGTTGAAAAAACAACAGACGTGTCATGATGACGTCATCCTACCATCATTATTTAAGGGTAAGAAATGGCAATGCCGACCTGCCGGGGTTCTTGGCATCCTTGACGTGATTTGGGATATTTATATCATACTAGCAGTGCCCGCGACTTCGCCCGCGTGGTATTTAACAAAAAAAAACAAAATTGTTTATATGTAGCCTTAGTTACTCCATATTACATCAGCTATGCTGTCAAAGTCCTGTCAAATTCGGTCCAGGCGTTTCAGAGATTAGCCGAAACAAAGAGAAAGAAAGACAGGTAAACTAGAAAAAAAAAATATTTCACATATACCTAAATAGGCACGGTTCGGGTTGGTCGTTTGGAGAAGAACCGGCAAAAAGCCCCATGGTATATATTTTTTAAATAATATTTACAAAGAACAGTTGAAACTAACTACTTACAGATAAAATATTTGTCCCAAATCGGTATCCCGAGGCAACGTGCCAAGAAGACTAGCAGCATGGTATATTTTGATATAGGTATGTACCGGTAAGTATACTTCCATATGCATTTAGTAAGCTGTGTATAGATTACGCTTATCCTTCCTTTATGGCCGCACTAAAATTTCACCGTATATTTTTCGAAGGGCATTTATCAAATTAATTTTAATCCTCTTTTTAAGTTTCAACTTCTCTAGGGCTGCTCGAGCAATAAAAAGGCAAATACAACCTTCCCACAGGACAGCCGGAATGGAGAAATCTAAATAATTCACCCGGGAAGATTTTAAATAGCGAGTTGAAACTAAGACGATCCTTTGACTTGCAAAGAGCGACTTAAGAACCCTGGCTTTCCACAAGGGGAGCTTTTAAAATATATTAAACGAATGATTATTTTGTATATTGAGATCAGACGTACCATTACCATCATTAATTAAGAATTGGCACTGTATGGCCTGATTATATGGCAGCTAATATACGAAGTTTGACACTTCCTATATTAGAGACTCGACTTATAAGTTATAATAATAATAATATATCCTCACGCCTTCCCACAAGGGTACCCACACACACTTTTCCGCTAGCAGTATAATTTAGGCGCCAACGTGAATTGAATGTCTTCTCAGACATTCCTTGACTAATTAATCACTGCACTTAAGTTCAAAAAAACTCATTGGTACAGTCGGCATTCGATTTTAATCCACCTAGAATAAAATAACTAGCTCACACTAGTTCTGTCGCAACAAATAGGTATATACGTACAACAAACATATTAATTCGAAGGACAGTTACTTAAATGCAAATAAATCTATTTACAATCTAATAGCTGTGTGAATTTACATCGTTTGAAAAACACACCGAACTAGTCGTCTAATTAGATAAACAATGACAGGCGGCCATTTTGTAATTTCGACCAATCAGCGCCGGCGCCGCAAGGTCAAGCACAATGTCAAATCTAAACTATCTAACTTCCTAGGCCAATGGTTGTTACTATGATAGATAACAGCCATTTTGTTTAGCATTTTATCGCGTACCTACGTAATATTAAAGTGGGCACTTGTAGTATTTTAAGATAATGGTGTTATTGAACAATTTTATTAAATATGTTAAGTGGTTTGTCTATAAATTAGGATGAGTTATTTGAAATACAAACTGTGTAGTGTACCATACTTTGGTAAGTACTTTTAAATTTTGCAACAGATACAAAAAATATTTTGTTACGCACTAAACAGATTAAATAAATCAATCTCACGGGGTGGGCATTGAGAGTAGAGCGCCAGTTCTCTCTTGATGTTAATATTATATACTTCACTTATTCAAAGGAGGGATGCTGCCAGTATCTTCGGAATCTTCGGTAAAGGGACTCCTTTTAATAATATATTTAAGTTATTATATTATATTTTTTAAGGTTTTTAGTTTTAGGTTCATTGTTCTAGAATATATATTTATATTATATGTAAACTTTTATTTTTATTCATCGTAGGGACTCATATTTAGTAGGTACTTATGTATATTACACTAGAGGAAGACCACCTTCCAACTACCATGATCAAATCGATCAGACACTCGACGATGGGAACGTCAAGAGTAATCGAAGCCAACGAGTAAATTGGATTATTTTATATAGCAACAATTTATATAGGTCGACCGTCTGGTCTAGTGGTTAGAGCCCCTGACTTCGAAACTTGAGGTCGCGGGTTCGAATTCCGCTGAGGGCAGATATTTGTGTGATGAACACGAATATTTGTGCCTTAGTCTTGGATGTCCTATGTATTTAAGTATATATCTATCTATATAAGTAAATATATCGTTGTCTAGTTACCATAACACAAGCTTTGCTTAATTTGGGTCTAGGTCAATTTGTGTGGAATTGTCCCAGGTATATATATATAGGTCTCATCAACAACCTTGATATCTTTCATGACTCATACCGCAACTTAAAAAAAAAAATTTTGTGTATACAATAACAACACTTCATAATCATTGTTTCTACTATATTTTATATATATTTTCTATTGTAATTTTATTATAAGTTAAACCATTTCTGTATAAAATGCTGAATGTGCCTGTTATTGGTGCGCATATCAGAAATTGTATACCTTGCATATACTCTGTAAAGTTTTAATATGTGTACTGTTGGCATGTCTTAAATAAATAAATAAATAGCAAACGACCCGCCTATGGACTCTTGCAGCACCAGGGACAGTACTCACGCGATGCCGACCCTAACTTATGAAGAAACTGATAAATGTAGATGAAACGAAAGAGGCCTGGAGACTTTCTCTGCCTACCCGTGTAGGAATCGGCGTGATGATATGAAAGCACTTATGAGGTAAGGAAGGCACCAACTAAGTCAGGCGTTCTCAGCCTACTTTGTAATAGCAGTTGGGAGGCTGTCACAAACCAACAGCGGTCTGAAAGGAGTGAAAGTTCGACCCTTAGCCTTGGAAACGAGGCCGAACGATGAATCCATAATTTAGTAGCGGATAGAAATTGTACGAGATTTTGGGTGGCCGCTTGAACGAACGGTAATCCTACTAGTATTAACAATGCCTTTGTGAGGATATTTATTACTCAATCACGGAATAGGGTGGAATTTACCACAAATATAGATTAGCTCGATAACACATAGTACATATATACATACATACATATCATCACGCCAAGTCCCTAATGGGGTAGGCAGAGAGTATAGAGCGCCAGTTCTCTCTAGACTTACATACCTCTTTCGCTTCGTCCACATTCATCAGTCTCTTCATACATGCTCGTCGGTTTCGAGTACTCTTAACGTTCCCGTCCTTCAGAGTCCGATCTATTTGATCCAGGTAGTTGGAACGTGGCCTTCCTCTGCCTCTTCTTGCACACACTTTTGCTTTGTATATCTGTTTCGTCAATCTTTCTTCACTCATCTTTTCTATGTGTCCAAACCAACGTAACACAAAAGATGAAGAAAGGCATGTTACGTTGTTAGTACATATATAAATAAAATATATCCCCACACCTTCCCATAAGGGTCGCCAAAGGGGTAGCCAGAGGTGTATAGGTAGTACCCACACACCCACATTCCGCCAGAGATATATTTTCGGTGCCAACGTGACAGATGGCGAGTCCATCGCCGTTACTCAAGCACGACTATACATACGTCTTTGAATTTCTTCTCAGACGTGTGCAGGTTTCCTCTCGATGTTTTCCTTCACCGTATAGCTCGTGGAACTGATCAGTGAACTTAAGTTCAGAAAAACCCGACGAATTAATACCTAAGACATGATACGTCATCGCCCTGTTCCCTTAGTCGGTTAATGCAAGCTTTGCTTAGTTTGGGACCAGGTCAATTGTCCCAAATCTTCTTCTTAGTTTAAAGTGACTTTATTCACTTGTTATACAGAACTTTTTGGCATACGGGGTAAATGGGACGCTGTTTCGTGAAATGTACCCGTGTCGGGTCGTGATTCTAGATTAACCGAAGTTGCTTGAGGCTGGCAAATGCACGGGTTACTAGAGCTGGGATATTATTGTGTCGATATACTATTGTAATAATACTGGCTTGGATAATGTTCTTTAGTATTCATTCATTCATTCATTCTTTCAATCATTCTATGTAACTAGTTTACCTCATATCCTCACACCTTCCCACAAGGGTCCCCGAAGGGGTAGGCAGAGGTGTGCAGGTAATACCCACTTTCCGCCAGAGGTATATTAGGTGCCAACGTGACAAATGGCGAGTCCATCGCCGTTACTCCAGCACGACTATACATACGCCTTTAAATTTCTTCTCAGACGTATGCAGGTTTCCTCTCGATGTTTTCCTTCACCGTTAAGCTCGTGGTGTGACTAATCACTGTACTTAAGTTCGGAAAAACTCATTGGCACAGTCGGGATTCGAACTTGCGACCTTTGCGTCGCAGGCAACTGCTCAAACCACTCGGCCACCACGGCTCCTCTAACTAGATTACCATTTCTTCTAAAATTAACAAACACGAATTAACGTTTTCTAATATACAAATTACAACATATACACTAATAAAATCATCATAAATTTAAGAGCAAGAAAAATAAAGAAGAAATATTTTTTTTTGTGTTTGTAATGGGTAAACTCAGGCCTACCCACAAGGATCCCCGAAGGGGTAGGCAGAGGTAGACGCCGGATATTTTAGGTGTTAACATGACAGATGGCGAGTCCGTCGCCGTTTCTCAAGGACGAGTACATAAATATAATTGAATTCAACGAGTATGAAGGTTCCTTCTCGATGTTTTCCTTCACCGTATAGCTTGTAATGGAAATTATCACTGTATTCAGTTCAGATAAATCTCGTTGGGATTCGAACTTGCAATCTTTGCGTTTTGGGACTTGTAGCCCAATGTCAACGTCTGTCGACACGGAAACAACAAGAAGCACAACACTATTTATATTAAATCGCTTTATATTACAACTAGAGACTACAACGCAGCCAAGCATTCCCTACCAGCCTGAAACTTTCAGTGCTCACAGCGACCAAATGTTATCCCTAGTGTCTACAAAACAAAGGTCATATTCCTATGGAGTGCTGTAACGGATTTCTATGTTGTTTTCGGATGCAACTTATTTGTGAGAACAGGTGTGAGTGAGATAGGTGCAGAGTGTTAAGTGGGTTGGAAAGGGAGAGAGATACACTAAATTTACGAAGCCACAGGTGGTGTACCTCGGGTACAGACGCAGGCAGTAGTGGATTCTGCATTTTGGTTTCATTCCCATGCAAATAAGGCTTTAAAAATAAGGTTTCTGTATATTATAAGTACACTCATTGAAGGAATATCTGGTAGATGTATATATAACACTATTTAGCTATTAGTACTGTTACCTATTTTAAAGAGTCGATTGCTCTACAGTCTTAGCATATATCACGGTAACACGTAAATCGTGAAACGTGATATCAACGAAAGTGGGTGTTATTACACCTCTGCCTAGCCCTTCCGTAGTCGTAGGCCTAAATGTTGTTCATTTAATTTCTCACATGATCTAAAACTACGTGATGCTAAGAAAAAGTTATAAAAGTATTAACAGATAAACCATTTGTCCCAAATCGGTAATCGGTACGCGGCAACGTGCCAAGAAGACTAGCAGCATTGCCACGCTGGATAGCAATGCTGATTCTCTGAGCGGGATATGTGCCAGCCCGCCTGACACGAGAGGTCTCGATTAGACTCATTAAAAATATATTTTTTACACACTATAGGTGCCAACAATCACACGACCTGATGGTAAGCACCAACCGCCTCGTAACACTAGACTGTCTTCTGAACCAAAGTTTCAACCCCTATTCAGAAATATGCCTACTTTTTGAGAACCACACTTGCATTAGGTACAGGAAGCAATCCTGCTGATGAGTAGCAATGCCTATGCGTGGTAAAAGTACATTTAAATCGATTTATATACAAAAGCAATTATGGTAAGTCACCTTTAATTTAAACGTATAATTATTACCTAGAGTACACAGGATGACTACAAGCAACTGCCTCGGTTCCCACGAAGCTAAAATTATGTGAATACGATTGAAATGTATCTATAAAGCTTGGTGACCGAGCGGTTAGAGTAGCCTGCAACACAAAGATTTCAAGTTCCCGACTGTACCACTGAGTACAGTGATTAGTCACACGAGCTTTACGGTGAAGGAAAACATCGAGAGGAAACCTGCATACGTCTGAGAAGCAATCCAAAGGTGTATGTATAGTCGTGCGAGTAACGGCGATGGACTCCCCGTCTGACACGTTGGCACCTAAACACCTCTGCCTTGTGGGAAATATCAGGCCTTTTGTCGGTGTCTCTGATCCAGCTCCTTCCATTATCCTCTGTCCAGCTCAATCTCTGTCTTCTCTATACTCTATAACGGACCCATTGAGCTCAATATATATGTAAACCAGAAATTTTATAGTGAAATGCACGCCAATAGCTCAGAAATCGATTATAATCCTAGTTTTGTTCGTAAATGCGTGGGAAACAGAACAAATGCTTCCGAGCAATTTACTATCAAGTATTTAGAAATGAATGATCATATTAAATTACAATCATACATATTATCACGCCGGGGTAGGCAGAGAGATTAGAGCGCACTTCTCTCTAGACTAACAAACCTTTTCCGCGTCGTCCACATTCATCAATCTCTTCATACATGATCGTTGGTTTCAAGTACTCTTGACCGTCCCATACTTGAGTGTTCGATCGATTTGATCAAAATAGCTGGAACGTGGTCTTCCTAGCTACAAGGATATGTTAATCTTCACTACTTAATTCAACCTCATTCAATACCTATTATTAATTTACTAGGCACCACGGATACGCGAGACAATTTAGAAAAGCGTTCTATATTTATTCTCCATTCATCTTTATATACAAGAACATCAGTTTACGAAATAAATAATATTGGCACATAATATCTCAGGCGGAAAGTGGGTGTGTGGGTACTACCTATACACGTCTGCCTACCCCCTTTGTGGGAAGGCGTGAGGATTAAAGAGATATTATTCCCACTAAGCAAGTGCTTCCTTCCCACGAGTCTAACCCGCGACCTCAGGCTTCGAAGCCAGGATCTTTGGCAACTGGTACAGGCGGCCGTCAATGTCATTGAGATCCACGTCACTATCTGTATAACTTACACCAAATGCAAACAGCTCGACGACGCAATGTCCTATTGAATAGTTACATCTCAACCATCGTACGCCATTAAATTTCATTAGACCTAGTTTCATCATATTATCATACAACCAATGTCATCCACGCAATAGCTCAAGGTGGCATATATATATATTATATTTATAATATGTTTAGCGCTAAGAGCCGTGATGAGCGAGCGGTTAAATAAGTCACCCACAAAATCAAGGCAGCGGAATCGAACCCCGGTATGTACCAATCAGATTTTCTGAAAAATTTAGTGACGAAAATTCACGATGAAATTTAATGTACATTAATAGTCATGCTCGACCAAAAGGCGATGGGTTCGCGTAAATATATTTCCCGTCAAAAGGAGGGTATTATTACCTCTGCCTACCGCTTTGGAGTCGTAGAAATATCCTTCAGAGGATCCACTGTGTTCTGTGTGTGTACTCTAACTGTTGCTCTTATAGCTAGACAGTCCACGTTAAAAACATTCGCAGTATTGATCTTGTTCGATCCCGTTGGCTCTACTTCAGACAGACACCTCCGATACAGCATCCCTTTCAACATGCATCGAGTGTGTAGTCATTCTATCTTTTTAGATTTGTTACGAACATTATTTTACACTTTCAACAAGTTTAAGATGGTGGTTGGTGATGATGGTGGATGGTATATATAAGAGCCGTGGTGGCCGAGTGGTTCGAGCAGTTGCCTGCGACGCAAAGGTCGCAAGTTCGAATCCCGACTGTACCAATGAGTTTTTCTGAACTTAAGTACAGTGATTAGTCACACCACGAGCTTTACGGTGAAGGAAAACATCGAGAGGAAACCTGCATACGTCTGAGAAGAAATTCAAAGGCGTATGTATAGTCGTGCTTGAGTAGCGGCAATGGACTCGCCATCTGTCACGTTAGCACCTAATATATCTCTGACGGAAAGTGGGTGTATGGGTATTATCTATACACCTCTGCCTACCCCTTCGGGGACCCTTGTGGGAAGGCGTGAGGATATATATAAGATGATTCGTCTGTAACACAAGTTCCTGCTTAGCTCGATATTTGGGATTCCTATAACATGTTTTTTTTTTATACCACTTGGGTGGCATACAAGCATGCGGTCCGGCTGATGGTAAGTGGTTACCGCCGCCTATGTACGCTTGCAACACCAGGGGTATCACTCACGCGTTGCCGACCCTGTAGGAATCAACTCGCGCGTTGCCGACCCTGCAGGAAATGTGAAAATGTACTTTGTGAGATTATAATAAGGTATTGTTTCCTTTGGAAAGTATACACCTTTATTAGTATATCCTCACGCCTTCCCACAAGAGTCCCCGAAGGGGTAGGCAGAGGTGTATAGGTAATACCCACACACCCACTTTCCGCCAGAGGTATATTAGGTGCCAACGTGACAGATGGCGAGTCCATCGCCGTTACTCAAGCACGACTATACATACGCCTTTGAATTTCTTCTCAGACGTATGCAGGTTTCCTCACGATGTTTTCCTTTCACCGTAAAGCTCGTGGTGTGACTAATCACTGTACTTAAGTTCAGAAAAACTCATTGGTACAGTCGGGATTCGAACTTGCGACCTTTGCGTCACAGGCAACTACTCGAACCACTCGGCCACCACGGCTTTTTTTGAGTAAGTAAAAAAATATTTTTGGAAAATTCCATACATGTCCACATTAAGTAAAGCACTGTTGTATATTACCTATAGTATTCTCACGACGATATACATACTTATATAATATCCTCACTTATAAAGTTCCAAATATTTTATACAAACAATTTTGTGACAAAATTAAGTGTGAACTAAGTCCTAACGCCTTCTCACAAGGATCCCCGAAGCGGTAGACAGATGTATATAGGGAGCACTCACACACCTCCTTTACTCTAGAGGTATATTAGGTGCTAACGTGGCAGATGGCGAGTCCATTGCCGTAACTCAAGCACGACTATACATACGCCTTTGAAGTTCTTCTTTAAACAAAGAGAGGTAGGGCATAACGGGTTTCCCGTTCTAATTCGGAGCTCCCCGACTGGGGCAGGACCTCCACCTTATTGAAGTCCGTAGCCAAATAACACAATTTATTGTGTTGTGTGAATAAGGTTTCCAGTAATGAGCTCCTTGGGGAGGGGGGAGGATTGTTACATTGGAAGCAGAGGGGTTAAACCCATTATGCTGCCAACACACTGTAACTCTCCGAACACAGAGTGGCAACGCGCAAGTGATACTTCGGTATCGTGAGCGTAAATAGGCTACGGTAACCGTTTCCCATCAGGTGAGCTGTATGCTTGTTTGCCACTCTTGTTGTATAAAAAAAAAAACAAGTTTCCTTCACGGTAAAGCTCGTGGTGTGACTATCCACTGTACATAAGTTCAGAAAAAATCATTGCTACAGTCGGGTTTCGAACTTGCAACCTTGGTGTTGAAACTAAATACTTGAACTACCAAATTGCGGGTAACAACGAATCTTTTAGAAATTTATTAAAAATCAAATATTTTTTTAGAAACATCCTCACTGATTAACCCTGATCTTAACCAATCAGTTTCATTAATACTTTAATAATACTTACCTTAATTAATTATTTCACAGCAATTATAACCTAGTATCATTTAGGAATATGAAGTATTGCAAGACGCACAAAGAAGGCCCCAATTTTTACGTCGAGCTATTGTGTGGGTGTCAGCCGACATTTTAAATTCCCCCCTCCCCACGGGGGGTGGTGGGCGAACAAAATCAATAGGGGTGTCCGGGAGCTAAGTGAGTGAAACGGATCGGCGGACAGTGGCCTCTTTATTTCCGGCCATTGTTTTGTAAGCGTCTTTGAGAAATCTTTGGGGAAATTTCAAATTACTCATGATATATTGAATTTCTTACTAATATTTGAAGCCTGATGCAGCTAGGTCATAAAGAAAAAACCCTTCAGCACAGAAGCATGACAGAGAGTGACAGAGATGAAGGTAAAATGTCGGCAAGACACCTAGAAATCATGGGCTTCTTTGCCCAGCTGTGGGATGTTCCAGGGCAACAGTATCATTCCTACACGGATCGTAACGTGCACTTGTAATACTGTTATTAATTACTACTTTAGCAAGAATGAATATGACGATGAATATGACGTCATAGACATCTATCCCTTTCACACTTTAAAATTTTGATGGCGATGTGTAAAACGTATGTAGGTTGGGCTATGTTATAAGTTATATTGTAATCTTATTTTCGCCGGTGATATATTTAGGTGACAATCAGTTTCACTGTCACTGTCACGTTGGCAGATAAAATATGTCAATGAATGTCAGCGAAAAGTGGGTGTGTGGGTATTGCATACCTCTGCCTACCTTTGGAGAGCCTTTTGGAAAGGAAGATTAATATCTTTATATTATTTATATTAATATCTTTTATAATTAAAACAAAGTAAACAGGCAAAGTGTAACTTCAGTCGGTATGACGTCATCTTTGCTCTCAATTGTGTGTGTGTAACGTAACAAGTCGTGCTGTGCCGTAATCCTTGACTTTTAAGAAAAGAAAGAAAGGAACTTCAAAGAAAAGGAACTTCAAAGAAAACTTTATTCGTGCTTGACAAACGATACGCCATCTGCCACATTGGCACCAAACTATGGTACTCGGCTCCGTCTACTTAGACACTCACTCTAAGAAGGCGTAAAGTACATATCATCACGCCAAGCCCCTCACGAGTCAGGCAAAGAGAGAAGAGCGCCAGTGCTCTCTAGACTTACATACCTCTTTCGCTTCGTCCACATTCATCAGTCTCCTGCTCACCGGCTTCAAGTACATAAATAATTATAATAATATATCCTCAAGCCTTTCCACAAGGGAAGGTAGAAGTAGAAGGTACGTAGAAGTGTGTAGGTAATACCTACCCACATTGAGCCAGAAATATATTTTAGGTGCTCACGTGACAGATGGCGAGTCCATCGTTACTGAAGCTCGTCAAGTACTTAAATATACATACATACATACATACATATCATCACGCCAAGTCCTTAGCGGGGTAGGCAGAGAGTATAGAGCACCAGTTCTCTCTAGACGTACATACCTCTTTCGCTTCGTCCACATTCATCAGTCTCTTCATACATGCTCGTCGGTTTCGAGTACTCTTAACGTTCCTGTCCTTCAGAGACCGATCTATTTGATCCAGGTAGTTGGAACGTGGCCTTCCTCTGCCTCTTCTTGCACACACTTTTGCTTTGTATATCTGTTTCGTCAATCTTTCTTCACTCATCCTTTCTATGTGTCCAAACCAACGTAGCATGCCTTTCTTCATCTTTACAATCTCTTCATTGCGGATTAGATCTAAAATCGTTACTCCGCACATTTTTCGAAGAGATCATATACTTAAATATAGTCTTCTTTATTTAATACATATGTAAAGCGAATGAGATGTACTCGTAGTAACTATAATGTTATATTAAGTATAATAAATAAATAATATCCTCACGCCTTCCCACAAGGGTCCCCGAAGGGGTAGGCAGAGGTGTATGGGTAATACCCACACACCCACTTTCCGCCAGAGGTATTATTAGGTGCCAACGTGACAGATGGCGAGTCCATCGCCGTCACTCAAGCACGACTATACATACGCCTTTGAATTTCTTCTCAGACGTATGCAGGTTTTCTTTCGATGTTTTCCTTCACCGTAAAGCTCGTGGTGTGACTAATCATTGTACTTAAGTTCAGAAAAAAACTCATTGGTACAGTCGGGATTCGAACTTGCGACCTTTACGTCGCAGGCAACTGCTCGAACCACTCGGCCACCACGGCTCTCATATATTAAGTATGTGACGTTCAATAAGTGTTACGTTGCGTCTTACGTTGAATAATAGATTTTGTTTTTTTTTTTAATCTAGAAGGTTCGCCGTGTTAATAGGTATGTACCAACTGCTGCGGAAAACGATCAAATCATTAGTTTAAACATAAATACAGGCACGTAGTGTGTAGATGCATGTTACATCAGAACATTTGCGAAGCCTTTCAGAATCAACAAGTATGAATACACGCACGCTTATCCATAGTACGGGTTGCGATTGTAGACGCACCTTAAATATATTTCTGGCGAAAAGTGGGTGGGTAGTAAGTACCTATACACTTCTGCCTAACAATTACGGAACCCTTGCGGGAAGGCGTGAGGATATATTATAATAAATGGGGATGCATGCACTGGGGATTCTCTAGTCTAGGAAGAGTATGATTTCTTTAAAGTCGGCAACGTGCGCGTAACTCCCTTTAATTGGTCCTTAGGCGTTAGGATGCTTGAATCCGTAGTGGTACTAAAAATCTATTAAAAAAGTTTTGGACTCTCCGACTATTCTAGTGCGATTTCTCCATAACATGATGAGTAAAAAGAGAGCAATCTTCAGCAATCTTGATGCCTTTGCCTTTTTCAAACGCAGTGCATGGCGTTTACATACATACATACATATAATCACGCCTCTTTCCCGTAGGGGTAGGCAGAGACCACTTCTTTCCACTTGCTACGATCCTTACATACTTGTTTCGCTTCGTCCACTTTCATTATTCTCTTCATACATGCTCTTCGGTTTAGGGTACTCTTGACCTGACCTTTTTTCAAGACGTCCCTAATTTGGTCTAAAAACGTCCGCCTAGTACTACCCCTTCCAAATCTTTCACCCACACTCGCCTTATACACGTTTTTCGTCAATCGTTCTACATTCATTCTCTCGACATGGCCAAACCATCTCAGCATACCTTTCTCAATTTTTGTCACTGCATCTTCTTTCAGACCTGCTGGCGTTTACATCAATGCATGCTTTGTCACTACAATAAAGTTGATAGTCGCTTAAATTGATAAGAGCCATCAGGATCTGCTGAGTGACACGCACTCACGTTCTCATCCTTGGTGTATATCTATTCTACAAAACTTTATTTGGATCTTTGAATTTTAACTAGTTATTTTCAAAATTCAATTTTATACGTTACAAAATTATGTCATGAATACAATAACACGATTTTCACCTAAATGCCGCAACAACCATTATTGTCAGCGTCTACGTAAGTCTGAAATAAATGATGTTATTATTATTATTATACATTTTGATGAGTGTTATGTTGAGCAATTTCAAATCACTAGGTACAGCCTTAGAAGTGTCGCCCCGGGCTATGAATACGGCACGTCACCCCTTCCTCGGTTGGCGACGCGGCACGCGTTCTCACAAACACACATTCACTATATTGGATTTGTTTATGCAAAATGGCTTCCTCCTCCCTTCAAAGGTAAGTAGATTACAGGATGATTAGAAATCTATATGTACCGTGTCTGTAGTCTCGATTGGGTTACAGTTTGCTAATTGGAAGTGGCTACTAGGAGTTACTTCTCCGTTTGGCAGCAACGGGGAAGACAGAGGTGTAAGAAAACTTCGGTTTACTTCAATTATAGTTAGTGCCATCCACGAAGACGCGCCCCACTAATTCTTAATAGATTAAAGTGTAAGTGTGCAACCTTCATGACTCAATTAATTATCAATTATATATCTTCACGCCTCTCTACAAGGGTCCTCGAAGAGGCAAGCAGAGGTAGATAGTCCCCACAGAGACATATTTTAGATGCCAACGTGACAGATGGCGAGTCCAGTCCAATCGCCATTAGAAGCACTATACATACGCCTTTGAATTGCTTCTCAGACGTATGCAGGCTTTCTCTCGATATTTTTCCTTCACCGTAAAGGCCGTGTTGTAACTAATCGCAGTACTTAAATTCAGAAAAGCTCATTGATACAGTCGGGATTCGAACTTGCAATCTTCGACTCATGAATTACGACTATCGAAATTTAATTGGTAGCAGCAACCACGAGGCATACCTAGTAAAAAACAAGTGACTAACCGCTGGAGTGATTTTAGTAGCCCCGTCGGGTGCGTCACCACGGAAGTATATGAAATAATATTTCTCACAATTTTCATGTGTAACAATGCATTGAAACGCTCAGTTAATGTAAACATGACCTATTCACTCCTATAGAAGGTCACATAGACAAAAGTATTGTTTTACACTGGACCGCTGGGAGAATAGTCCAGTGTTTATATCTATGCCAATCTATTATAATGACTGTTATTCATTTCACATCCGATTAAGGTGACGTCAACGAATAAAAATATAATTGAATATGTGACCCTGTTGACCTGACCCGTCGAACTAACCTTTGTTCTAGCGGATTGTTTTGGTTGGTCTTCCCACAATGGTCCCCGAAGGGGTAAGCACGGGTACAACACAATACCCGCTTTTTGCATTCATTGAATTTTTTATCAAACGTATGCAGGTTTCCTCTCGATGTTTTCCTTCACCGTAAAGCTCTTGGTGTGACTAATCAGTGTACTTAAGTTCAGAAAAACTTATTGGAGATTCCAACTTGCTATGTATATGTTGTGGATGACTACGCGATCAAGGACGGGAATGTCAAGAGTACTCGAAACCGACGTGCATGTATAGAGAGACCGAGGAATGTAGACGAAGCGAAAGAGGTATGCAAGTCTAGAGAGAACTGGCGCTCTATACTCTCTGCCTACACCGCTAGGGACTGGGCGTGATGATGTGATGATCTGATGATTATGATCACTAAACGAACCACTCAGCAAACACGACTCTACATATGACATGATGTAGTATTCAAAAACGCAAGTAAAAGAGTCAAATATCACTGAGTTAGCCCAAACCGTGGGAAAGGACGACCAAATTATTTCGCAGTAATGTGAGACTGTATTAGACACTACATCGCGCTGAGCTATTCCTTAGTGTTCATTTAGGTATTTGCGTGTTCATTAATAAAATTGCTAATCAGCTTAAAAGTTATAAAGACCTAGCGTTTAGAAAGAGGTATGTAAGTCTAGAGAGAACTGGCGCTCTATACTCGCTCTCTCGGGACTCGGCGTGATAATATGATGAAAAGACTAGCGTTTTAAATTATTGATGTAGCGCGTTTCGCATCTGTCACGTTGGCACCTAAATGGAGTTTCATGCCGGTTCCATGGAAACGACCAAACCGAACGGTGCACCTATTACGACGATTTATAGGATGTGCGCCTCTAGGCCAGAGGAAAAAAATATTTTGATTTAGATTTTTAAAACATATCTCAGGCGAAAAGTAGCTGCGTGTGTCGAACTGGTAGGCAAACCTCTGCCTACCACTTGGTCCTACCAAGGGTCCTCCCTTGTGGGTAGGCGGTCAGGGCGACATCTGTACAGTGTTTCGGCAGTGCACAACCCTGTAGAGATACCAACATAGCGACTAGTTAGTAACTAGCTACTCGACGCGATGGTGACCTTGCTCCCGTTTCTAGCGATCTACATATCTAGATATTGTCACGAGAGCCGTGTGGCTAAGGATAAATAACGATAATATTTTGTGTGCGTCCTACACGCTTATTCAGTAATTTATTAGAATAGAATAGAATTATTTAATTTCGGATCATCCATAGTGTTAGTAAATTAAGGATTTAAGTTATGAACTATTTGTATCAGCCATCATTCAGTGGCGGAAGTGGGTGTGTGGGTATTACCTACACACCTCTGCATACCCCTTCGGGGACCCTTATGGGAAAGCGTAAGGATATATAACATATATAAATAAAACTAAATTTAAACACACTAACGCCTAACGTAGATATCTTCCATATGTAAACATGTGTGTTTCCAGTGTCCCAGGATAGGGCAGTCAGGTTTCTGCGCTAATATTCAGGATGCAATTGGTGTTGGGTCGATTCCCGCTGAGGGCAGATATTTGTTTAACACGAGAATTTGTACCTTAGATTTGAATGGCCTATGCTTCTATGGATATATCTATCTCTATAAGTAAATATTTCGTAGTCTTGTTACCATAACACAAGCTTTGTTTAATTTGGGGCTACGTATGTATGTATGTCAATTTGTGTAATTATTTTAATTTATTACTAGCTCTGAACTGATCTGAAAGAAGATGTAGTGACAAAAAGTGTCGAGAGAATGAATGAAGAACAATTGACGAAGAAAGTGTATAAGGCGAGTGTGAATGAAAGTGTTGGAAGGGGTAGACCTAGGCGGACGTTTCTAGACCAAATTAGGGACGTCTTGAAAAAAGGCCAGATCAAGAGTACCCTAAATCGAAGAGCATGTATGAAGAGAATAATGAAAGTGGACGAAGCGAAAGAAGTATGTAAGGATCGTAGCAAGTGGAAAGAAGTGGTTTCTGCCTACACCTACGGGAAAGAGGCGTGATTATATGTATGTATGTATGTATGTATTACTAGCTCTTCCGCTCCGCTTCACTTGGGTGAAGAATTTAAATTGCTTTAACACGATCGCAGCCACCTATCGGGTCCAATTGTGATCCTAAGCCATGCGCGAATCCACTTGAAGAAACACAGAAATTTTCATTAAAATCGGTCCAGCCGTTTACGAATCAATAAAGGACTTAGAAATATTTCATTTTTTTTTATTTTTGATAGAAAAACATACCAATGTTTTAATCCAGCCAAGTGTGCCAATTTTCACGATAATTTCCGTGAAAATATATAAATTCTCACAAACTTTCGCATTTATAATATGATATTGCAACAAAATAATCTATTGGACTTTAGATCCGTGTCATCAAAACTTAATTGTGGGCCATTATGTCACACCTAGTCACCTAGTTTTAATCTCGGTGTCAGCAATATATACCTACGGCTAAATAATGCGTGTCTAATTAATTACTCATAAGGCATTAATAATATTTACAAAGAACAGTTGAAACTAACTACTTACAGATAAAATATTTGTCCCAAATCGGTATCCCGAGGCAACGTGCCAAGTAGACTAGCAGCATTGCCACGCTGGATAGCAATGCTGATTCTCTGAGCGAGATATGTTCCAGCCCGCCTGTCACGAGAGGTCTCGACTAGACGGCGCGAGACCTCTTTAAAAAGATGGTGAGCTTCAGGACCCCAAGGCCCCAGAGTTTCAACCGTAAATGCAGCTAATATGTAACCTGACCTGAGACAGGCATACTTGCAGCGCTTGATGCACTCCTGCTGAGCAGCAGCGGCGCCGGCCGCCACCGATGTGTCAGAAAGATGGGAAGGAGCCAGTGTATCGACACACGTAGCGTCCCAACTAAGGGAAGGCATTTGTTTGCACAACTTTGGCTGTCAGAGACAATAAAAAAATCATTAGTAGTTATTGAAACACCCGCTTCAAGTACTTATACCGGTCCCTTTGAGGTGTTCGATTCATTCGTTCGATTTAATTTTGGTAGTTGGAACATACATTACATCACGCCGAGTCCCTAACGGAGTAGGCAGAGAGTATCGAGCGCCAGTTCTCTCTAGACTTACATACCTCTTTCGCTTCGTCCACATTCATCAGTCTCTTCATACATGCTCGTCGGTTTCGGGTACTCTTAACGTTCCCGTCCTTCAGAGTTCGATCTATTTGATCCAGGTAGTTGGAACGTGGCCTTCCTCTGCCTCTTCTTGCACACACTTTTGCTTTGTATATCTGTTTCGTCAATCTTTCTTCACTCATCCTTTCTATGTGTCCAAACCAACGTAACATGCCTTTCTTCATCTTTACAATCACGTTAGTTGGAACATACCAATGAAAATAAGTATATTAAAATTTTATACTGCAGTGACCTTCACAGCATTTCGTCTAGACGAATACAAAACAGATTGTATCACGATACCGGAATTTTATTTCATGCGGAAACTGAATTAGGTTAGGTTAGTTAGACAGAACATAAATGTTTTTTATGTAATCATATTTTATCTGTATTAGTTATACAACTGTTTAAGGTATAAGATGCTAATTGTGTATTAATATATAAATATACTAGCTGTCCCGCCCAGCTTCGCCCGGGCGAGATAGTTAATCTTCCTGAAACACGATCGCAGCGCCACCTATCGGGTCCAATTGTGTTGTAAGCTATCCTATCTTTTAAGTTGGATCAAACTGCACACGGTGTGCAAATTTGATTTAAATCGGTCAAGTAGAAGTTTTTCTGACCTTAAGTACAATGAGTTTTAAGGTAAAGGATCGAGAGGAGATTGGCCTATAGAGGTAGTTCTGAGACGTGTATATATAGTGCTTTAGAAAATGCGTCGGGCTGGCCATCTCTTACGTTGGCACCCAAATATATCTCTGGTGGAAAGTGGGTGTTGCCTAACCCTTCGGGAAACAAATATAAAAAAATTTATTTTTAAACACAAATGCCAGA
>JACCPG010005442.1:0-36676 GCA_016069955.1 Drepana arcuata
GCGACCTTTGCGTCGCAGGCAACTGCTCGAACCACTCCGCCACCACGGCTACTACATATTTTTTTATTTTATTAGTAATCGATTATTTATACATTTAACCAAGTGTTATTTGTGACTACATAATAATTTCAATAATTTCAACCCATAAACATCGATGATGCTCAAATATATTAATGACAATCATGTATCGGAAACCAAGACCAAGACTTCCAAATTCGCCTCTTTATCAATTAGCTTCATAGAGAATATTTATTGCATATTGTTATGGGATACCATAGACGATATCAAGTAAAACAGACGCGTACCATAGATTGATTATGGCGCGAAATACAAATGTCATCTAGGAAAACAATTGCGAGAGAGTCGTACGACGTTCACTTGCGTTTTATAACAAGAATTCGATTGAAATGGAGACCCTTCCGCTGTCTGTTCGCTTAGATCCTTTAAACTATTCCACGGATTTCAAAGCGGTTATCAGCAATACATAAAGTGTGTTTCAAGTGGAAGGTTTATATTATACTAGTTGTCCCGCCCAGCTTCGCCCGGGTGAAAAAGTAAAATTTCCTGAAACACGATCGCAACGCCACCTATCGGGTCCTATTGTGATGTAAGCTATCCTATCTTTTAAGTTGGATCAAACTGCACACGGTGTGCAAATTTGATTGAAATTGGTTAAGTTGTTTAGGAGCCCATCCCAGACTTAATTGCTATAAAAAAGGTTATAGTGAGTCAATCTTAAAAGATGACTTTTTTAGAACTTTTAAAGAGGAAAAATTCCCTCATACATGATATTTTCGGAATTTAAACCGTTTACACAGCGCAACGCAACGGAAGCTCTCAAAATGGAATAATTTTTCCCGTTCTTGCAACATTTTTCATTTATGCTTCGCTCCTATTAGTCGTAGCGTGATGTTATATAGCCTAAATAAATAAGCCTTCCTAGATAAATGGAAATTTTTGTGATGGATAACACAAAATTAATTTTTCAATTCCAACCAGTAGTTTCTGAGATTGGTGCGTTCAAACAAACAAACAAACTCTTCAGCTTTATAATATTAGTATAGATGTTTAATAAATAACGAAATATTCAAAGATTTGTAATGTGATGATAGACACATATTTTTTGTGCGGTTAAATCGCAAACGGGGTAGTATATCTTTCAAATGATCGATATAAAAGTTCGCGATGGTATTTAATTATCTCTAAAGGATAAACCATACCATAACCATTTTATCTATTACATTATTATTAGTATCGATAATGCACCCGTGCGAAGCCGGGGCGGGCAGCTAGTAGTTATATATAACGACCTGACTAAGGAGTTGCGCATATAGTTGTTTGGATACGATGAGGGAAATAATATGATTCCTCTTATAGTCGTCCAACAGTCGTATACCTGTATGTAGGTTGTTAAGCAACTTTTTCTATGTATGTTTAACTAAAAATCTTGATTTTATTAATATTTGATAAAATACGCATTGCATGATAGCGGACGCAAACGCCTATCTGAAATCACCAAACCGCCCATTGTAACAACTAACAACTTTGCGTAAAATCTTATTGTGTAGGTACGTGACAATTTGTCAATCTGTCAGATGACCGCATTTAAGTTTCGCTAAGTGTCGTAGTACATCACGGGTTCGATTCCCGCTCTAAACAATAATGATAAATCTAAATTAATATGCGTGATAAAGATGAAGAACTAAGGGCTAAATTTAATAATACTATTCATTAATCAACCATTAAAACATCGCATTTAATAGCATAATAATACAATGCCGTACTCAGGACATAATTGCGTACGGCAAGGCTGTTTTATGTCCACGTTACGTTAACCGATACAAATGATACAATGAACTTAGCCATATCTATGAATATACCTACAAACGCGTCACCCGCCCGCCAGGCTTGCGGGACTATGTAAATGTGTACCTAAGTAAGCCTGCGCCCTACGAGAGAGGCCGACGTAAACCCCCCTCCACAAAACTGACTTGTTTACAATCAACTTACATTTTATCCATTCATGCTACTGCGTTGACCGTTGAATTGGATTAAAATAACTCCAAAGCATGTCAAGGTGATTTCTAGAGGGAGAGAGAAAACGAGTTATCGGGTTTTTATCGTAAACAGATCTATAGAACACGATTCGCATACCTTACCTAACCTTCCCAAATTAAAACATTATGTATTTGTAATGTTACCCATTCTAAAGGAATGTATACGGTTTCAAAAACGAGAACAAAGAAAAATAATTTAGATATTTACTGCATAGTATACTGTCATTATCTGTATCTGTGTGTGGTGCTCCGTAAAAAGAATGTCCTCTTGTCCAATATGCAATATCGACTACGTATGCACAATGTTAAGTTTAGTGACCGCAAACACTTTGTTCTTCATTGTAGTACGCGTGGTGAAAGTTGTATGTATTTATGTTAGGTAATGTCTATTTTTCGTGTATTATCTTCACCTACTACTCTCTAGACCTTATTTGCTACAAATCGATATATTTATATGCCTTTAAGATATCAGAATCTTAAGTAGGGGTAACCTAGCTACACCAGCGCTAATGTTCACTGAGCACATGGCGTTAAAAAAACAAATGAAACATTTAGAACACAACACGGATTATGCAATAGTTACTTCACTCGCACCACGCCTACTCAGTGTGTGTGGTGGTTCTTGTATTAAAAGTAGTGCTAGGTACCATATTCTACTCTGTAATATCACGGTAACATGATTAAACATTACAGGGGCGTACTATGACGTTTCGTCTACGTCACATTGAAGAGTGCGAAAGGAACATATCATCATATCCTATCGTACATCTGTCCCTTACACATTAAATTAGGCTTGCTGTACTAATTCATAGCCCTGGCTACTTTTTATGTAGATAGTACTATGAACTAAAACTAGAACATAGTAATAGAAAGAGCGTTATGCTAGTCGATGATATCGCAAGGATACCGTGCTAATTGCCCAGCATTTGGATTTCCATGACGTCCTACCCATTTGTCATTCACTCTTGACCAATCTCTGGCTCCCGATAAATGCAAAGACATGTTATTTCATGACATAATATATAAAATCGATTAGGAGAGTCGATTATTAGAGAGTACGAGGCAACAAACAACAGGAAATCTAAGCAACCGCTGGATAGATGATAAAAAAGGGTAAACCGAAACGACTTGAACTTGCGCCATCTCATTATTCAGTCCGTAGGTTTTTTAAATGTAGTTACCTATATATTATTTTTTTAATTAAGACTCGGGTAAGAATATTTTCTAAGTACCTAGATAATTTAGCTCGCTGCCGGCGCAGCCAAAAAAAGGTCATTAACACTACATGAGACATTCGCGTTCGCTCAACACTGCGGTCATCGCCCTCGCAAGTGCCCCGGTCCGAATCTCTTACCACAGCAATATGATTCGTGGCTAAGGCAAGGGTGGCCAACCGGCAAGTGACTGGTAGGAAATCCATCAAGGTTTCTAAGATCTACTCTCTCAACAAATAAATTAATAAATAAGCAGCTCCTGTTAGTGATACAAAACAACGTTTGCATATTCTAAGCAAAAGGATTTTCACCCAATATTGTTAGGCGTATTGATTTAGTAAAATACCTAGTGCTGTACTACATTCGCAAGTATACCCTATTTATAAGTTTCACATCGTCAGACTTCCTGTAATAATCATCTAGGTTAACCCTAGGAAAAGACGAATATTTGATGCGGGAACAAACTTCTTTATTTTTGTTATATTTCTGAAATATTATATTTAATTAACAGAATTTTAAAGATGTTTTATTTTCCTTTAAATGTATTCGACATTAACCTATAAAAAAAAATAAAGGAAAACCCAAATACATAATGTGTACGTACACAAATAAAAAAGTTGGACTGTCTGTTTATAATATTAAAATAACCTCTTTTTACTAACTGCATATGGGTATACACGGTACTTAGACCAAAATATATATTTTTGTCTGTCTGTCTGTCTGTTTGTTCCTACTAATCTCTTGACGGGACTGTCAGGTAGCTGATGATATAAGGAGTAACTTCACTTTTATTATAGATTTATTTATTTTTTAATTTTTAACTTTCCGCCAGAGGTATATTAGAGATATATTAGAGGTATATTTTTTTTGTATTTTTTTAAAGGTTTAATGGTAATTTACATTAGCAAATATGTAGTATTTATTTATATAAAAGCCGTGGTGGCCGAGTGGTTCGAGCAGTTGCCTGCGACGCAAAGGTCGCAAGTTTGAATCCCGACTGTACCAATGAGTTCTTTCTGAACTTAAATACAGTGATTAGTCACACCACGAGCTTTACGGGGAAGGAAAACATCGAGAGGAAACCTGCATACGTCTGAGAAGAAATTCAAAGGCGTATGTATAGTCGTGCCTGAGTAACGGCGATGGACTCGCCATCTGTCACGCTGGCACCTAATATACCTCTGGCGGAAAGTGGGTGTGTGGGTATTACCTATACACCTCTGCCTACCCCTTCGGGGACCCTTGTGGAAAGGCGTGAGGATATATATTATTTATATAAATCAATAATAAAAAGAAATATGCCGCTTGGACGGAGTAAGTACATAATACATATTAATTATTATTTTGCTGTTCGCAAATAGGTACGCTACGCTATAGCTAATACGAAAAACTG
The DNA here is from genome assembly GCA_016069955.1 of Drepana arcuata. Classification (NCBI taxonomy): domain Eukaryota; kingdom Metazoa; phylum Arthropoda; class Insecta; order Lepidoptera; family Drepanidae; genus Drepana; species Drepana arcuata. Next base: position 4,665 of record JACCPG010005442.1, read on the forward strand.
AAAATAAATAATTTACAAAAATTTAAAAACGAAAAAAGAACTAAATGGAGAAATATTTACAAAAACAAAATATCGATTCACAAAATAGAAGAATTTCGTTAAATTTGCATAGATAGGTATTTATATACGCGAAATGCAGACATTATATGCTATTGTAAACTCGGACTGTGAACTCGAATTTTTTGTCAATTTCCAAGCGCACTAAGTCGCGGGCACAGCTAGTCGTATATAAATACGCACGGACCACAGTCCTAGGAAGCATACAAAGCTGGTAAGCGTAGATACCAAGAAGAAAACTATCATAAATCATCAGTATACCCACTATCCTGAAAGAAACAGATAGACACAATAATTATGACAATCTGTAACAAAAGCCTTGCTACCTACATAATGTAATACTGGGTTTAAGTAAAAAAATATATCTAAACATTGAGACAGAACTGAATCGGGCGTTTTAATAATCGCATGGTAATGTGCGGATAATGTGGATAGACCAATACTTCTATGTCACCGTGAAAATAGTGTGCAACGTATATAAATAGAGTAGCCTCGCGCGGCGTCTGCGGACATCGATCGTTGCGTCCTCGCCGCCATCTTGGCCCTCATGTCTCCCTCCTAGCCCGCGCCCCACTCTCCACCGTAGCCCCTCACTGCCCCACATTTATTGCACCGCATCGTTTCGCACCGGCACATACCATACGGCGCGGCGTGTCTGTGTTTATAACAATTCATCTAACAGTCGACAACTGAATGTTAGTATACTAAAAATCTAAGTTTTAGAATGTTACATTATTTACAGGATTCTACTACATACAGTGTTTGTCGAACGCGTTTGTCGTAGACTACTGAGCTGAGCCTGCCCTGTGCACTAAAAATTATTCTACTCTCCCAATAACCTCAACAACAATTGTATATGCATATACAATATAGCACATACAAATAAGTAGTACAACTTTAAGCGAGTCGGGTACTGGGAAGCTTAAAAGCTGCACTGAAGCGAATAATAAAAATTTAAACCATATAACTATCTTTATATACATAAATCTTCTGTGCGTGTGTTTGTATTTAAACATCTCCGTAGTGCAATCGAGAAGGTTTAGATTCACAATTGGACCCGATAGATGGTGCTGCGATTTTGTTTCAGTAAATTACATTTTGTCACCCAAGCGAAGCTGGGCGGGATAGCAGTTTTTTTTGTAAATAACCATCTGAGATTAGGACTGGTGACGCTAGGAGTACCTCGATTCTTCGGTTTAGGTTCGGATCACTTCAAAGAAGTTTGGACAATGGTACATCCATTGTCCAAACTTCATCATAATTACGACCAAATTCACGAATGTATAGGGGAAGAGGGAGAGCATGTCGTACAATTTCAGCCATTCGTCATTAAACCGGAGACCCATTTTCGTTGAGACTATTTATTTTAGGAAGAAAATGAGCAAAGCTTGTACTATGAGATACCCATACATACTTAGGTATATATGTATAGGTACAAAAATAGATAGCAGATCCAGGAATAAATTACCAATACACGTGTCCATCTTACAATCATCTCTGGTTATAGAACCCGCGTAGACAGACCCGCTGATCATCGAGCTATCGGCGTAGGTATAGAAGTGTGGATCGGGTTCAGGTATTTAAGAGATAATTCTTAACTTATAATCAATCTTGTCTCAATACAAATAGACGGATAAAAAATAAACCATACTTCCGGTTGCTCTACCCGATTTGTTTCTTAAAATATTATATGCTACAGATTTATCACTCTAAAGTTTGTGTTTATTATCGTAAGAATAGATTTGATGTAAATGCTATTAAGTATTCAGTTACTATAGAGTAGATGGAAATCATCAATTACCATTTTGGTAAGACTTGTATGTTTTACAGACACGATGACATAAAAATCTTACTTCAAAATATCTCGCATTATATACAGTCCACAGCCAAAGAAGTCTACAAATAGATATGAAGGTGACATTGTCGACGTTTCCGCAAGTGAAAACTATGCCAAGTGTAGAGTTGCGTTTTCGAGAAGGAGTTATAATTATTTTATACCAGAGGTGCCCCGCAGTTTCACCCGCGTAAAATTTGTAGTAGATTCCCTCCCCTCTCTACATTACACCACACACCGCTCGCCGCGCACATCTTTCCGCTTATAAAATTGCACGCGCGGCATTCGGAGTTATTTTAGAACAGTTCTATCTCATAAGATGTTCATTAAATAAGGCAACCTTAATCAAAATTAAATACTTGAAATGAATAACATATTATTTGGCTAAGGCTTAATACCATGTTTATAAAATCTATACCATGTATAAGAAACTCGTGTGAAAAATTTCATATTTGTTTATTTTTCATACATCTAGATTCGAAATCAGTAAGAAATCGATACGAGGATCATAACCACACGCATCCCTTGTCGCAGCGGCGCCGGCGGCTAAACATTTGGCCACTAGTAGAAACGGGTAGCGCAAAGCTTGTAAAGCTTTGCGAAATGATAGATTTCAAAAAAGTTGTCTAAGTCAAGTCAACCGAGAGGCTACCCATCCATCAAGATCAAGTCAATGTTACTTATTTTTAAAGGACTAAAAAAAGATTTTGATATTTACGTAATAAAAAAAACGCATCCTTACCAGTGCGACGACGGAATCTATGGCGCGATTGAAACGATCGCACAGGGTTCGCATGCTCTCGTACGAATGTGTATCGTAGTCCGTGAGGATGTTGTTCTCCAGAGCCGCCTTCATTTCGGGCAAGTCGTCGCATACCCACCTGCAGAAAGTAAGATATTTTTTTTACTTTTTCGTGTAAGTATTCACTATTAATTTTACCTGTTGCATAATATTTGAATATTTATTACGAAAGTTAGGGAATATTTATTTAAGTCATGACAAAATGATGTTAAAGGATCGTAAAGTTATGTGTTTTAAATCTTGGAAACGGTGGTAACCTTAGTTTTATTAAGCACATGACGTTCAATAAGTGTTCCCTGTGTCCCTTAAGTTGAATAAAATGTTTTGATTTTAATTTTTGTTTTGACATATGAGTATGTACATGTATTTTGAAGTGCATGATTTCGTCTGATTGCCCTTTTACTTCGAGGTTTACAGTACCTGAAATGACTCAATCTTTAATAAGTGTTTAAGTTAAAGGAACCGAAATCTCCATAAAGTATGATATTAGAAAACGTACCTACTGTTCCATTCGTACCTCACGAGTTTTGTATCGATAGCACTTTGAAGTACAATGTTTAAGCATTTAAGGTATTGTAAAATGGCTAGATATTTGCTTAGATTTCAGCTGTATACGTAATTGTACCAGGTAGGTTGATTAGGTGCCTATCAGATAATATTGTTGTTGCATAATGTTATTTAATGATTAAATCACCAATGTTATTTAAATTGAAGCCGTGGTGGCCGAGTGGTTCGAGCAGTTGCCTGCGACGCAAAGGTCGCAAGTTCGAATCCCGACTGTACCAATGAGTTTTTTCTGAACTTAAGTACAGTGATTAGTCACACCACGAGCTTTACGGTGAAGGAAAACATCGAGAGGAAACCTGCATACGTCTGAGAAGAAATTCAAAGGCGTATGTATAGTCGTGCTGGAGTAACGGCGATGGACTCGCCATCTGTCACGTTGGCACCTAATATACCTCTGGCGGAAAGTGGGTGTGTGGGTATTACCTATACACCTCTGCCTACCCCTTCGGGGACCCTTGTGGGAAGGCGTGAGGATATATATTATTTAAATTAATATCATACATTGTATAAATTAACCTTAGGTACTGCAACTCTGTAACTGCATTATCTGTACGTATATTGTAGTTGTTTACGTAGTCCTAAATGAATCGGTTTCAAGGTCGCGAGGGGTGAGTGAGCGCGTCCGGACGAAACGAGGTCACAGTGAGGCTTTCGCGATCCCGACTCGATTACTCTACCGCGCGGGCGGGAATACCGAAATTAAACGTGCAAGACCAGTTGTTGATTTATTTCCGATTTGAGAGAACAGGATGTGCGTGTATATACAAAATATAAATATGCAGACATCCGTAATTATATTTAGCCGACGCCAAAACATTTACATGAAGTGATGCAAATTAAAGCTTTAAAAATGTATAATGTATGTATAATCCTAAGCAATATAAAATAGCATGGGTACATTAATATCTACAAATGTTACTTTCAGTGCTTATAAAAGAATGAATTAATGATGTATGATTCATGAATTGTAAAAAGATAAGACTACTATAATTAATATATTGCCAACACAAACATTATGCCAATACATTTTATATTACATTTCAATAAACTTTGTGTGTTCAACAACAATAAATGGGTCAAAGACACTAATACTTCATAAAATATGTATAAACTCTAATATCTATAACTATACTACAATTAAATAGGTGACATACCTTATAGTTTCCACTATCTCCAAGGCCCCATCGTGTTTGTCCTAAAACAAAAGAATCATTGATAAGTCATCACATCACTTGATATGAGCTGGGATTGTTTAATAAGTGTTCCCTGTGTCCCTTACATTAAATAAAAGATTTTTCAATTGATTTGATTTGATCTATGTATAAGATGTCCATAAATCTATCCTTTTCACACATAAATAGCATGCTTATATATAGAGGCTATAGTCAATATTCTATACTTGAATCAAAGGTGTTTTAATGAGCAGTTTTAGCACAGTCTGAATCCGAGAGAAAACTCAAATCCTTTATGGAATGTTAATGCTAACTAAATGTTAAGGAAACTTAAATTGATTTGACTATGTAAATATTAATATTATTGCACTATTATGTTCACACACAAAAAAAAAGAAGAATCTAGTCAATTAGGGTCCTGGAATGGTAGAGAACCTACTAATATAAAAATAATCCTTTGAGAAGAACCATCAAAGAACTCCGAAAGCAACAAGGTATAATGATTTATAAATTGAATCTATAAACATGCATGACTTGAATCAAAAACATAAATTGAATTAAAAAGAGCAATTAAAGCTTAGCTCTAATCTCTGGATTTACTCTCTGTCTCATCATCCACTATAATATACATAATCCTACTTTATTTGCTTTATACGGAAGTTCTATAAAAAAAATTAAGAGGTATGCAAGTCTAGAGAGAACTGGCACTCTATACTCTCTGCCTACCTGGTTAGGGGCTTGGCGTTATGATATTAATGTATGTATGTATATGGAAATTAATTTGCAACATAATATTAAGTTTGTAAACAAAATAGATAATTCACCTTGAACTTTTATTGGAACAATGAATGCAATTCAGTTATTAATGAATAGTTTGATTGCCATAGTTTTCTGCTGTTTATGCCTAATAGCTGGCTAAGGATACATCTAATATTACAACTGAGCACATGTTATCTGTGTCACATCACCATTAGGTAAGAAAATAAATAATTAATGATTAAAGATAAATTGGACAAACAGCAATTTTTATGTTTATTATTAAAATAATTAGCTTTTGTCTGTACAAAAGCTAATTATTGGTTCATAAATACAACAAAGCCATTTCAAATTAATAACAATCTATCATAATTATAATTAATATAAGAACATACTTAATTATTAATAAATTTTACGAATTTAATAAATTTCGAAAAATCTAGGTATTTTGACAGTATTGTATGTAGTTTACTGTATGCTGCACTGTAAATATCATCACTAGCATTGCCTACTTTGTTCAACATCATCTACGTACACGGCCACAATGATATAAAATGTAAATAAATGACGAATGAAAACTAAACTACGCAACAGTGTGTACATATCTAAAAAAAGCCGACACCTTGACAAAACACGAGGTCAATACACTCTGCTGCAATACCCATGTGACGTGAGAATAGCTTGTGGTTATTATAATCTAACACCTCTAATGCGACAACTCTTCCTGTAGGTCAAAACAACGAGACAATATTTCTAATGTTGCCTGGTTATACAAGGCTACAAAATAGACGGTCACATCGTTATCTCTCTAACGCGAATAGCCTTTTCAAATGTGTGTGTAGTTATTTCCAATTGATCTCTACCCGTTGCTTCGCTAACAATGTATGAGGAAAGACATATGATATAATATCATACGCCTAACTAACTAATGATAGCTACAATTCCGTGATCTATGAAAATGAAATATAGGAAACTATAATATACATTTCCTTACCGAGCCATGACCTGAAGTGAGGGGCCATGTATAAACAACAGGTTCCGCGCCTGCAGGAGAATGCAGGCGTAAATCCAAAGCCATGATAAGAAAACCACTGCATTAAAGCACACTTTTTTCACTTAACAACTAAAATTAACACTAAAAACTCTAGATATTAACATAATTTCACTGCACTTTCACACACACACACTCTGAACAACCGGGCGCCATGTTGAAAATATTTCTAAAATTCCAATCATGGCGGATGATTCGGTGTTGTCTTAGATAAAATTATGTACTGCCTGGTAGCATTAGTTCTAAAATAGATCCGTTAAAAAATATTTCATTAAGTACCTACCTAGTTACAAATTTTGTCTGAATGGAGAAAACTGTGAGAATTTTTTTATTTTAGAGTTACACACCACACACTTTGCCACAGTATTAAGTGGCTTTGTGCTGCTCTTAATCACTCATAATTCAGATTTATCGAATGACTCACATGAGCTTTAAAATAATTCCAGCAATGATTTTTTGTGAAATAAAATGTTTAACAATTACATTACTTTATTTTGTGCAGTACTTTATATCTGTTTCTACTTTGAATTGTATTAAAATATACTCTATGGTTATGGTTGGTTAAATAGTGCAACAAAGAGTAAAGCAAAGCAAGTATTCAATCAAAGATTACAATGTATTATATTCAATAGATAGATAGTAGTCTTTGGAGTAAAGTAATGCAAGCATCAGTTTACATTCTCAGGTTACATTATAATCTTTGACAAGCATGATAGCAGTGACAACAAAGTCAGAAATTCCATAAACACATTTCATATTTACGTTTACATCCATCTCATCACAAGTGCATTATTAATTAGTATCCGTACGTAGATCTTCAAGCATGACTGACTCCGATGACTCCGATACATACGTTCAAGACCTCAAAGAAATAGGGGAAGAAATAAAAGAATCTAAGCGGAATCCTGAGACATCAGGCATGTTTGTGTCGGGCTGGGACGATGAAGATCAAGATATTGAAGTTGTTCCCGATCCAAAAGGTATGTCAGTTATTTAACTAAAAGATTATATACCTCTATTTTTCATTTCTGTGAGTTTTACTATCTTATGTTATACTACACATTATGTGATGGTACTTAAGTTTGGATTGGTAGATTGGACTATACTCACAGGTAGATTAGACTGAAACACTAGACGATTCTTTTTTATTAAAAATCTTTCTTGTGTATTTATTACATATACAAGTTTGTAATGCTTAATTTACAGATGCAAAATGTTAAAATCCAAAATGAATTTTATTATATGAATAAAACTATTGTTGAACATTAACTATTAAACATGAATTTCATTTTAACATACTGTCTTTTGAATTTCTTCTCAAACATATGCAGGTTTTCTCTCTGTTTTCCTCACACTGTTCTTATGTTTAAAAAACTCATTGGTATGGTACAGTCCAGATCCAAAATTGCAATCTTTGTGCTGCAGGAGACTGCTTGAACCACTTGGCTAATATGGCTCTTTAATTGCTCATAATTACCACAATAAAATAATACTATATATGTAAATATAATTTATAGCACATAGGTACTACTCAGGTGGCAAAATAGCATGCAGTCTACTATGTAAGCAGTTAATGTCATCTACGGGCAGTAGCAACACTGATGGTATTGCTTCCATGTGGCCCATCCTAATATATTAATATATACCTTAATGCCTTCCCACAAGAATTGCTGAAGAGGTAGACTGAAATGTAACAAGACCCTGTTTTTGCCGGAGATATATGTACCAGATTCCATATTTTCAGCTAACCCAATAGACCATGTTTTATGGGCAGCAGAAAATGGTGAAGTTGATATTTTGAGAGGTTTATTAATAATTCAACCTGAGCTTGTGCACACTCAAGATATAGATGGCTACACCCCACTACATAGAGCCTCATATGGTGACCATACAGCTGCCATATCACTACTACTCAGTGTTGGAGCCAATGTTAACATAAAAACACAACTAGGATGGACACCTTTACACTCTGCATGTAATTGGAATAACTACCACTCAGTAGCACGGTTATTAGCAGCAGGTGCAGACCCTGGAGCACTGTCAGATGGAGGTGAGATTTTTGTGAAACTTTAGGTAATGATAGTTGTGATGACAAAATAGTACTTATCACAATTAATGACTGACTATATACAAGTACAACAGGTAATGAGATCCCAAGTTATTTTATCCAATGTATAATAAATACCAACTGGAGCTAAACGCACCATAAAATAAAAGTAGAAAGTCCTTCAAACTTTTGGTAGTATACAGAAAGCAATGTATGGCATAGCTGCTGCAAATTTAAATGACAAAAATGATTATAGGTTATGAAAAAAAAATACACACAACTCAAAAACTTTGTGTTTAGAACACACATAAAACCGAAACGGAATTAACTGAAAAATCTACACTGACGACTCATAAACTGCATCAAAGTAATAGACGACTTTGAAATAAATATTTTAACCAAGTATGCAAACTTTCTATACAGATTTAAATTGAAACCTCTAGATTGGTTCGTGAACTTTAAAACAGCGTAGGGTCATATCCTTAAGTTTAAGTTTGTGTACTGGAAAGGACCTTAAGACTTTTGAAGAAAAAACAGAACTTTAAGGAATATTGGTTTAATTAAAAAAATTGTTTTAGCAATAGACACTAACTTTATGCAAGGGTTTATTTATGTTTTAATAAGGTGTATTGCCTCCACGTGCCCTTATTACGGATTCTAATCGGTTCCGCATAGATTTTATTAGGCTTATTAAAAGATCTTGCGGAATATTGTCCCATTCTTCTGAAAGTGCTGTTCTTAGTGCTGCCACTGTCGTGGGCAAAGGGTTTCTCGCATATACAGCACTTTTTAAATGGTCCCAAACATGCTCAATGGGCTTAAGATCCGGGCTGCGTGCTGGCCAATTCATTGTACGTATCCCGACCTCTTCGCAATATTGTCGAACTTGTGCGGCCGGGCATTATTCTGCATTAAAGTAAAATTTTCGCCTATGAATCCCATGTAAGGCAACGCGTGATCTTCTAAGATCTCTGTTATGTAGCCATGTGCAGTCAAACCCCCTCTACTACCGTTTTGACGGACCATGTCTATGAAAACAAGTTCTGTTCGCCCGTTCATCGATATGCCACCCCAGACCATACACGAACCGCCTCCAAAAGGAACACGCTCCTCAATGCAACTTTGAGCATATCGCTTCCCACGTCGACGATAGACTCTTCTGCGACCATATGCACCATATAAACATGTCCTACACTCGTCCGTGAACAATACAGAGGCCCATTGCTCTTTTGTTCAATTCAGGTGATCACGCGCAAATCTTAAGCGAGCTTGTCTGTGAGCTACAGACAACTTTGGACCATTTGCTGGTCTAAAAGGGGTGATATCCGCTTCCTTTAACCTTCTTCTTATTGTTCGTGCACTCACGTTTACTCCACGCACTTCATTAAGCTCTGTTTTGATGTTAACTGACGTGAGGAAACTATTTCGCAAGGAAGTTGTAATGTGTGTTTGTGAATGTGAATTTAAAAAATGATTTCTTTTTAATTTTAACGTTGATAATAATAAGCTTTTCAATTATTTTAAAAAATAATAATATAATCAGCCTTTTTGACTGAAACACCAATCACAGCGCATGGCGTCATACCTACGAGTTGCTTTCGCGCACTATTGAAAAAGTAATTAAAAAACGGCTTTAAATTACGCCAAACCTTAATTTATTACGGAAAAATTGGCTTTTTTTCGTAAATAGTAATGTGAATTACTTCATTATAGGTTCAAAATCTTTCGTCATGCCTTTTTCATATATTACTTTGTGTCGGTGGTGACATCTGTACTATATTATAAAGCTGAAGAGTTTGTTTGTTTGTTTGAACGCGCTAATCTTTGGAACTACTGGTTGGAATTTAAAAAATATGTTTGTTTTGGATGGTCCATTTCTCTAGAAAGGCTTTAGGCTATATCACGCTACGACTAATAGGAGCGAAGCATAAATGAAAAATGTTGCAAGAACGGGAAAAAATATTCCTTTTTGAGAGCTTCCGTTGCGTACGCTGCGTATACGGTTTAAGTTACGAAAATATCATGTATCAGGGAATTGTTCCTCTTTAAAAGTTCTAAAAAAAAAGTCCGCGACAGCATAAGTCTATCTTTATGATTGACTCACTATAACTTTTTTTATGGCAATCAAGTCCACGATGGGCTCCTGAACTACTTAACCGATTTCAATCAAATTTGCACACCGTATGCAGTTTGATCCAACTTAAAAGAAAGGATAGCTTACATCACAATTGGACCCGATAGGTGGCACTGCGATCGTGTTTCAGGAAATGTTACTTTTTCACCCGGGCGAAGCTGGGCGGGACAGCTAGTTGTTAATAAACTTGTTAGATAATCAATAACGGGAAACTCGCTGAAGAAATAAAGGATATTGTTATAAAACAACAAAGTTTACCTACACTAAAACGTATTACCGGTGTAACATAATGGCATTTACCTGGCGATTTTAAAGTAATAAGCTGAGCTAAGGCTAATATAAAGATTTCCCAATAAACAATTATTTACACTCAATGATCACTGTATCACAATAACACTCAAAATATATGTCTATACGATAAGTAATCCACAGCGCAAACAAACACGTAATTATTTATTTACAAGAAAAACGCGCCGGATCTCGTCAACCATTTTTAACGCTCCTATTGGTAATTTTCACATGGTTTATTGTCGCAACTTGTATAACATCCGCATGAAAATCCGCATTGATTATTGCGGATGCGAATATTCGCAACATCCCTGGTTCGGACGAAGTATCCATATTATGGTTCAAAAACTCTCGATGAGTTAAAAAAATAACCCAACAATTCTGCTGGGAACAATAATTCAATTGACAAAAGAATAAAAAATCAATGAGAATTATTTTAAAACTTTGCTATAAATAACACGCAAATCTGATACTACGAGTAAATTTTCTTTCCCGGCTATACTCATTAGTTTTACTGCAGTTCTATTATTAAAATTTCCTTTTTTTGACATTGAGAGCCAGTCTCCATATTTATATAATTTAATCTAAAAAGTTTGCATACTTAAAAAACTAATTTCAAAGTAATCCTGAAATTTGATGCAGTTTATGAGTCCGTCAGTTTATTAGAATAAATTATTGTAATAATTACATTAAAGAGAGGTAGTGCATAACGGGTTTCCAGTTCGAATTTGGAGCTGCCAGGGGCAGGACCTCCACCTTATAGAAGTCTCTAGCCAAATAAAACAATTTTTGTGCTGTGTTTAGGAACACAGCACAAAAATTGTTTTAGTGAAGTTTTGCAGTGAATAAGGTTTCCAGTAATGAGCTCCTTGGGGAGGGGGTAAGATAGTTGTATTGTGTTGGTAGCAGAGGGATTAGTCCCATTATGCTGCCAACACAGTAAACTCTCCGAACACAGAGTGGCAACGCGCAAATGATACTTCGGTATTGTAAGCGTAAATAGGCTGCAGTAACCGTTTTCCATCGGGTAGGCCGTATGCTTGTTTGCCACTCTTGTTATATAATATATATATAATGTGCTGATTTTTTTCTTGATTTTCAGGTCAAACACCAATGCATCTAGCTTCAGCCATTAGTCATTGTAAATCAACATTATTAATTTTGTTGCTTCGGGAAGACACAACAGAGATTGGAAGAAAAGCTAATAAATCTGGTGAAACTCCAGAGCAACTAGCTCAGGGTCATGGTATATATGGCCCATTGTATGAAATGGTTTTACCAGCAGCATCATATATTCATTCATTAGCTTTCACATCTAATCCATATTTACGAAATCAAAGAACAATAAAATAACTGGCACATTTTTATATACAAATTTAATCCTTTTTTTCTTTTTTGTTAAGATACAGATCACATATCAACTTATAAATATTTAAAATCTAACAAAGACCAATGCACGAATAATTACACAGGGATGTATAAGAAGTTTATTTAAAAAAGAAATATGTAACGGAATAGCTTTCTATATTACAAATCAATTGTTTACTATCGATATGATCTAGAAGCCATACTTTCCAGTACATGCATTGCGCCAGCTACGAGGTATGTTTCAGATTGTAAATTTTTCAAACTGGCTATAAGATTGCGTCGATCAATTTTTTTAAGCTCTACCAAGGACTTTCGCGTCTCAGAGGTCATATATGGTAATATTAAGCAGCCTAGTCCAAAACATTTGCATCGTACGCAGTTTTTCCATATTTCCACTAAATCCTGATCTTTGACTACTGGACAAACTGGTAATAGATTAATAGAATTTAGACATTTAGATTTTTGACTTTCTGTAATAGGATAATCAGCACGCTGGAACGGTGAAAGTACAATCGCCCGCCAGGCAGCGTAAACTACTTTATCAGGGGCAATATTAAGGCTCAGTAGTAAAGGTATCATTTCTTCGTATAAACCTGCACGCAACAACAATGGAATGAGATTACGAATAATTTGTGCCGTACCACAACTGCGAGCTAATTCAGCAGCTACTTTTAATCCTTCAACATTACCTTCCGCCGCTTGTATTAGCTGTTCTAGTGCTCGTCTTTTATCTTGGGTAAATGTCACCACAATCCAAGGCATATCTATGTTCTCCAGGCTTACGATACAGAACATTTCTAAGAGAGATGCCCATAAGGCGTCGCGTTCTTTATTAGTCACTTTCATAGCAGTGTCTGGTTCAACGACACTCATCAGGCATTGTAGAGCACGTAACTTTTTACATTTATTATAGTCACTCTCGTCATCAAAAGCGATTCGTGATAAATAAATAGCCCCCATTTTAGGGCATGTTGCTTTGAGAATATGTTTCGCAGTCATCAACTGTTTTGTACTCAAAGCGGCAAACCGTTTGTTTTTCATTTGCTCGTTGCATTTTTCTAGTATATTTTCTAAAATTTGAATCCTTATGGAACTTATATTAATTCCATTTTTATCTGCTATTTCGTTTGCTGCACGGTTGACATCATACCGAGTCATTTTTTCTACAAATTGAGGGTGGAGATAAAGAGCACGAATGAGCTGTGCTGGCTCTGTCGACAAACGGACTAATTCTTCACAAGCCCATTGTATTTTGTGTAATGCGTGCCGTGTTGAGAGAGTAGCGTGTAAGCGTTCCATTTGACGTACGGCACGATTTCCTGGTTGAAGAGAGGACCAACGCTGAGCAAACTGATAGCAAAGTTGTGCAGCGGAAACTTGGTCTGCTCCGCGAGCGCAGCCTTGAAGTACATAGAAAAGACACGCGCCGGCCCATTCCATGTTAGCGATGTGTCTAACGCATCGGTGCGCTGCTCGTAGAAGAGGTTCTTCCCTCATTGTGAGGCGCCATGGTTCAGATTCCTTAGAAGGCACGTCAGATTCATCATCACGTTTCCTCGAAGTCATGGTTTGCTTTAAGGCGTTACTGCAAATCATATCCCTTGCAGTCTGTAAGTCTGCATCTAAAGAAAGTAAAGATACTGCTGGTAGCCAGCGCTCGTATGTTTCGAGTGTAATTTCGGACTTGAGGTTGGACCACATATCATCTCTCATAAAGAGATGGAATGGTAGGCGGAAGTGACCAATTTCAGGAAATATTCCTTTTACCGAAAAAAGTTCAAACTCATACTGCTTTGGTGAACTTTTTCTTTTATATTCCTTGAGAAAATTCAGTAAAAAATATTCTTTTACGTGTTTAGATTCAGTGGAGGTGTCGAAAATCAGATGATACATACATAGAAATACTTCGTAATAATATGGATTTATGGACACAACACGCCCGTGCAGCGTGACTTCTCCATTACTCCAAAAGTCATTCAATATATCTTTTAAAAAATCTTTGTTTTCTATGCTTTCCCATATCACATAACATTTTGTTAAGTCTTTCTCATTGTTTTCTAATAATATCTGCCGGCAGCCAAGTTCGTCACGGATAATTCTATATTTAAGCTCCCAAGTCGATAACAAAGATATAAGTTGCAGAGACAATCCATCATTAACAGCAACATTTAATGCTCTACATAATTCACCAAGCTTTTCAAATGTCGTGTCTGGATATTGTCTTAATACATAAAAAAGAATGACCTTGACATCCCAAGTTTCTTCCGTGTTTTCTGGTAGGGCCATTTCACACAAATTTATATTGAACTTTGATTTCAATATATATTGGGGTGGATAAGGAACTCCGTTTCCTGTCGAATTGTTGTCTAAAATAAAGGTACGGCGTACAGCTGGAGATGATAGGTAACTTATGACAGCAGGTGGCAGGAATTCATTCTGCCCTTTAAGAACTTCTATCATCCACATATTATCTTCAATAACCTCAACTCTTCTTAAAATGAGTAATAAACTAGTGACTAAGACCTCATCAAGTTCTGGTGACGTAGTCACTTTTGAAAGTATTTTTCGTGCCGCTTTATCCTTCAATTCTAGTAATTCCTCGAGTGCCTCTCCTGTTCCATCTAAGTTTGACATGGCATGAGAGATCATTCTAAATGGTACGAAATTACAGCTTTGATCAATATTTTGACTGTTCAGACTTTTACATTTTGATTGAGAAGCTCCATAGAAAGCAATTAATTCGTTAACAGCCATATTTGACGACATAGGCAGAAATATATAGTGAAACTTCCATGTTATAGTTAGATTCTTTACAATTGTATTGGAGTTAATTAGAGAATTTAAAATTGATAGATACTTGGTCACATGATTCAAATGTTCTTCGTTACAAAGATTTGCAAGTTCTATCAAAAGACAGTAACAATCTACCAAAAAATCGGAATGTTCGCCATCTTTGAAACAATTCAATTTTGGTGTATTATCCTCACTAAGCGCGATATCAGTTACACAAATTTCGACAAACTTTCGTACTTGGTGAACAGTGGATGTGCACCTTAGTAATTCAATCAGGGTAGAATAGTGTGATTGAAAATTGCCTGTTAACTGTACATCATGTTCTTTTCCTGAATTAATTTCAGCCAAATTGTTTTTACATGCTATATTCTCTGAACAAATTTTATTCTTATTAGATTTATGTAGGTGATACATGTTTTCAATATTGCTCATCTGAATTTCACTTACCTCCTTAGTTCCTTTGATGAAATCAATATAATTTCTTTCAATTATCCTACTGTTACCATTGTCTTGACAGGTCACCTGTTCATATTTCGTCAATATAGTCTTCAATAACATTTTCCTATCAGTTTTTGGTAGTAGATAGAAGTAATTCAATGCTGTTCTAATTTCACAGTCTTGAAGACATCTGTTGATGTATAATATATTTCCATAATTTTTAAGAGTACTGAAAACATTAGTGATGACTTTCAAATCTTCTAAATCCACAGTTGGTGTATTAATAATTTTATGAAGGATCAAAGTGTAATCATTGCAAGTAAGAGGAAAATTATATTTTTTCAAAACTACTTTGACTTTAGCATAATTCAACTCTTTTTGTATCTCTTGGGCCAATACTTGATCTGAGTCAGTGACGGTAAAATCTTTCGAAGCTGATGCTGCAGCAGATACAGCCAAATCAAAAACGATAGGGTTCCATGGAACATCCAAAACTTTTAGGACTTGTAGAAGACAATCAAGTTTAGTATTAAGTGAATGAAAAGCATCCAACAGTATTTTTAGACGAACTCCATCTATACCTCCACCACTACATGCAGCTTCACATTCAATAAAGGATCTTAAAATATTATCCATATCAAATATATGTCTAGAAGCATAGGTAGGCAAAAATTCTTGCAAGAATAATTCTAGATCTTCTGTATAGCATCGCCGCAACATTATCAAGGAAATTTCAGTTGGACTTTGAGAACTAAATTCTTCCAGTAACATATTGATTTTGTATATAACTGATTCTGTCTTTAAGCATGTCCAAATCATCCATTGAAAGGGGACGAATTGGAATATTTTGCAATGATGTTTCCAGAACTGTGACTATTTCATCAATAAATTTAGTACCAATTTTAGGCCAGTAAGAAGATTGTTCTAACTTAAATATTCTTTCCATTGCCCACCTTACAATGAAATCAATAAAAAATGGATTTTGTTCCAATAATGAAGGTACAAAATTTTTCAGCCAAATAATAATACCTGCCATTTTCGTATTATATGGTATGGCATTCAGAATGTCTGTTACATCTTCTGCTAAAATTGGCAATTTTATTTCTGAATATTTCAACCAACATATGGATGCAATGTCTAGATCAGAATTAGATAAAAACAACTTACATAATTCTTTGAAACTAAGTTGAAATAGATTGATACTTTCATAACATTTGTTACCTCTAAACTGGATGTATTCTATCATATCTGTTTTAATTAGCAGGTCATGAAGCATGTTGACCATAGTTTTATCATCAAGAGGAGTAACCTTTTTTTGTAGTGAGTATAAAACTGTCTTGTAGGTAAAACTATGTTGACATAGTTTGGATGCCATATCAAGGAGCACCATAAAATCATCAATTTTATCATACAATGAGAACAGCTGATCCGGAAGCTGAACCAGCATTTCAGATGACAAAATTTGATCTGCTAGGAATTTTAGTTCCATAATTAGTGATTCTTGGTTAGAGAGGGCTTTTGTACAGTTTACACTATTTTCATTTTCGAGATGATCAGTTTCAGTTGCATTACTCCAAGCGGCACAAACCTGGACCTGAAAGTTTTAAAAATAAACTTATTGGTTTGTCTTGAAATAGAGTGGCAAACAAGTATATAGCCCACCCGATGGAAAACGGTTACCGCAGCCTATTTACGCTTACAATACCGAAGTATCACTTGCGCGTTGCCACTGTGTTCGGAGAGTTGTACTGTGTTGGCAGCATAGTGAGACTAATCTTCTGCTGCCAACACATAATAGGGAGGGAGGAATAATCTCTCTTATAATCTTATAAGAGGTTCTAGTGTCATGTCTATGTGCATGTCAGCAGGCTATGAAAACAGCTAACTGAATAAAAATGTGTACATCTACACTATAGATAGTGCCATCCATGAAGACGCGCCCCACCAATTTGTAGGTGAGGTGGTCCCAGGATGCAGGGATTATGACCCAAGTGTATTCATTGTAGTGTGCCAAATTGGCTGGACTACCATGGTTAAAATCTGGTGTGTGACTACATGATGCTACCCTACAATGGATAGCATTATACCAATATAAAAAAAATTTATGATATTTAATTAGCACAGGATAAAGGTCTAAAGAAGGCTTTACTTTGTTTAACAAGTTCTTTAATTTTATTTCTACTTGTGCGAATCAAAGCAGATTAGCAGAGAAAATAAACGATACAGATATTTAAAAAACTCACCTCATGGTTGATGTAGAGAATAAAGTACAATATTTTATTGTAAGATGCAACAGGATAATATTTCCCTTCAATTTGATCAAATGTATAAATTATTTCTGTGGTTTTTAAGTCCAAAATCCACATATTTGTATTGTTAGTAACAACAGCATTGTTATCCCACAGGGCAAATTCGGCTACTGTCGAGTTAAGTGATAAAGTATCACTTATACCAGTAACAGGACAATCAACTTTAATGGTGCCCAAATGTTTGTATATTTTTAAGCCATCTACCATTTGACTGGGGCCAGCTGATTTCGGAATTGAATATGGAACATGAGCTTTTTTCAACATTATCACAAATTCAGGAAAACCTTCTTCAAATTTATTAATGAGTTCTTTGCATTTGAATGGTATTTCCAGACACTCTCCACTTTCACTTGCTATATATAAATCTTCATTCCAATTCTTGAACTGGTTTATTTTATAATTTTCGCAGTTATCGCTCACTAAACTGATTTGCGACCCTGTTGCCAGATTTATGACAATAATTTTACCCGATTTGACGATCAGCCACAGAAATTGCTCTTGCAGAAAGCTATCCGAGACTTCACTATCTAAGTAGTACAAGCAGTCTTCTTCATTTTCATTTTTCAAGTTTAGTATCCGAATGATTTGTTTAGCTTCAAAAATTACAACTTTTGGATAGAAAAAATAAGTTCCATAACGAAGAAAGAAATCTGTGTCGACATTGAACTTTTTGATTTGCGTGCGCGTTACAGACATTTTTTGTAAAAAGATCGACCCACGTTCGGTTTCAATAAAAGTTAATGTAAGACACGTTATCCATTATTTTTATATGATTTTAGAGTAGAAGTTGCAGTTTTTTAAATGTATTTATACGTTGAGTTGGTTCAATTCAAAAGTTTAGTCCATCCATAGACTACTCTTAATGTTCAGTTCAGTCTGTTCGTCATAGACTACTATTCTGTCCGTTGTTGTATTGGCAGTCACAGATGAATCATGAATAATACTTACTTGTACTATTGTCATAGCCTAGTTAACTATTGTCAACGTGTACCCTATGGTAACTATAATAACCAATAAAATCTCATAGGACTACATAGGAGACAGATTTGGTGGTATTCCTTGAGTGGTGTAGCATGGAATAATAAAACATTATTTTAGTTATACCGTGTCTTCAAGAATAACTCATGTACTCATTATGCGCATTTTCTAGCTGTTTACTTTTGCAAACATGTACCCGGCACTACGGTTGTATATGTACAGCTTGGCAAAAGTCTTGAAAAGGAACAAATTTTTTTCTCTTCTGGCAATAGTTTCAATATGCTATCTTATCTATGGTCTACGTATGGAAAAATTGTAAACAAGTTTTATTTGTTTATCGTAAAATTATTAATTTTCAACATTAGCAGCGATACACGTATTTATAACTGGTGCTAAAATGAATAAGACTATACGCAGTTCCGCCAGAGAAGTGATTTTTAAAGTTTACCAGCGATGTCTGGAAGAATTTGAAGCTCAAACTATTTTGTCAGAACTCGACAATGTTTACAAAAGAACCGCCGATATGACAGGTTTGTAACAATTAATTTACCCTTCTTAAACAAATAATATGCTAAACAAATTAATAGGTTACAATTCATGTATGATAAAGCAACAAATTCTATAAATTTTGTTAAACAAACAAAAGTTTATGTTGACGAAATATGTATAGAACACCTAACCCAACTTGATACTTGTACGTCAGGTTAGACAAATAACAACTCCTTACATGTGATAATAATATCACATGTAAGGAGTTGTTGAGTACGCACACTTGGTCATTTTCAAGACCAAGTGTGCGTAGATTTTTCTTTTATGTTCATTATTAGACTTCGTACTATGGCTTATTTTACCAAATACGTAGATATTATTTTTTATTATTGCTTGTGATAAAGGTTACCATTAAAACATTTAATTTGATTTTAATCTGTTTGCTATTCAGGTAAATCTGTCTGTCAAAAGCACAGTCAGAAGAATTGTACAAGAAGGACGAAATAACGAAGGAATCTTCTCAACGCCGGGAAAACATAAACAAGGTCACCCTCGGAAGGAACTAGATGATTTTGATTTGTGCGCCATCAGACAGACAGTTCAATTCTTTTACACTGTGAGAAAACAGGTTTGAACGTGTGTAAATATTTGAACTATTTACATTTTATAGCATTCCCTCTTCCCCTTTTTATTAATTTCATGACATATTTTTTTCTAGGTGCCAACTTTACGGAACCTACTTCCAGTTATAAGAGAAGACTAAGGTTATAATGGGAGCCGCGAACATTTGCGAAAGATTATAACATCACTGGGATTCAAATATAAAAAATGTCAGTCAGAGAGATCTGTCCTGATTGAAAAGCCCCACATTGCAGCAATGTTTCATTTATTTTTTAGGAAGCAGCTGAAAGGGCATTTCAGGAGGTTACCGAAAATGACTGGAAAAAATCATGCCAGCATGTAATGAAAATAGAAAGCGAACATTATGAAAGGCGTGTAACTATGTATGAAGATATCGATAGTCTCATTATACACTTGAGACACGAAAGTAGCAGTGATGAAACATCCAACTCAGAAGATGAGTTTCATGCTGTTGCAGAAACCTCAAATGATGACATAGATTTACACTTGTCGGGTGTTGAATATTTGGAAGATCTTTCCGACTAATACAATTTGTTAAATCAAAACTGCTTTTTAATTAAGCCTTTAAGACCTTTAAGACTAACGGAGTCATCTAAAGTCAAAATGTATAAATTAGTCAGATCGTCATTCATGACTATAAAGTATCAAAATTGCACTGTCGTACTATCAGGGTTGCCAACGTAAAGACAAACTGCGATAGCAGCGCCTCTATTTATTTCTACTCTATTTTGCCAAGCTGTAGTTAGATTTCACTTTTTTTTATACAACAAGAGTGGCAAACAAGCATACGGTTGAGTTCACTTCACCTCGTTAATTAAGCTTTTTGTACGCTATTCCATCCAAGCAGCCCATAAATTGTGAGAGCATACCTCGACTTCCGGTGAAACACGTCATACTTAGCCTCCCCTTGTGTCGTGGTAGCAGCTTTTTCCTGTGAAATGTAATAGTTTATTCTCAGCGATCAGCAGCCAGTCGCATAGGCGCGCTAGCATCATTAGAGCTCAAGGTTGTTTTGATTGAGCAGAAGCCTTCTTTAGCCATGGGTCCATTCCATGAGTTTGCATGGGGACGATATCCTCTGGCCACAGTATCAGATGTACTGGTGGCAATCAACTGAAGGCCATGAGCCTTAGCTATGAATGCGTGACGCAGGTTCTTTTTCATTTGTGATAGATACAAGTTAATGTGAAACTAATCATTTTTAACCATCGACAAAATTATATTAATTTAAAGAATAATAAAAGGGATTGTGTCTAGGTGGAAGTCTACAGGGGCAATTATCTATTGAAATCGTAGAATAGAAGACCATTTGTTTCATTCACAGCGAGTGTGATACATATTATTTTACTCTTTGGTGTGATATGATGTACGCAAATCGCATCACCAGCACGTCAATAAATCTTACAACGTACGTTTGTTTGTTGTCTTGGGGAAAATAACTTTTATATACCCCAGGGTTTCACTATGTTAACTTTTATTAAGACATATTTCTTATACACAAAGATAAACATACTTGGAAATTGTTGGTTGAAAAATTATTGAAATAAAAGAACCGTCTCTAATATTATTTATTATGTTCTCAACCATGAATTAAGGTGCAGTAGTAAACTTTCGCTTTTTGGGTTTTGACTTAAATCTTCTCTTTAATTCAATAGATTTTCGGACTCTCGAATTGCTCTCTGCATTAATTTGCTTCTTCATTTCACTAATTGCATAAGCATAACTCTCCGATATTGCCTGATAAATACTTTGATCAACTTCAATCAATGGGAAATCTGTTTTCCCTCCTGTATGCATTGTTTCCTGAAATTAGGAACATCCCTTAGTTTTAATTTACAATATGTGATTAAAAGCTTTTTTATGTTGTTTTTTTTTAAATAACAATGAACAAATGCAAGTTCTCCTGGTTCTTGTAGTATTACGAGATTGCACTACAGAAGTACAATTTCTTACAACAAAATATAGATACTATTCTGGGCAGGTAAAAAAAAACATTGTTATCAAACAAGTCAATATGTTTTTGTTTGTAAAGTATACATATTGGTATCATGGAAATGTTAAAATATATATATATGTATTATATTTCTTACTTTAAATGAGTTCATTTGATTATGTAGCAAAATAGTTACTGCTTTGCCCTTGCGGCCTGCTCTCCCTGTCCTGCCGACTCTGTGTATATATGTCTTGACATTCCTTGGTGGGTCATAAGATATGACATAATTACAATCTGGTATGTCTATGCCTCTGGCTAATGCATCTGTGCCAATTAAACTGTAAAAAAGGAAATTTGTACAACAAAAAATTTCATATACTTATTCCCTAATTCCCCTAAATGGGACCTATAGGAGTAAAAGTCACCTACTTCTGTAGGTGAAATGTTTTCAGCAGCATTGTATGTACTAGTATAATAATAATATAAACTAGTATGTAATGAAAATACTTACACATTAATTTCAGATTGGGTGAATTTTTTCAGCACTGTTTCCCTTGTTGATTTATCCAAAGCTGATGATAGCTCTGCTACTTTTAGGGCCCCCTCACCCCAAACATTCAATAAAACTGTAAGCCTATGAGCAGATTCAGCAGAATTTGTAAAACACAATACTTTATCCCATTTCTGATCAACCAGAAAGTGATACAATATTAGTGGTTTGTTTTCAGGACTGCAGATAACAAATCGTTCATCTAATTCATCTGGTGTAGCAAACTGTCTTATTTGCTCATCTTCATACTCATTTATAGGGGCTGCTGAAAATAGTTTTGGTTGAAAGAGACCCCACTGCTCTAGCTTCTCAGGATCTTGGGATAGAGTTGCAGAGAATAATAGTTTGTGAGGAGGAGGCTTTTGTTCATTAAGGCTATGCCAGTTCAGATTTGAGACTCGGCCCATCATCAGTTCATTCTCTAATTTGATGTGTTTATCTAAATGATAAAGCCAATCATTTTGTATGTGATCCATTATTCTATCTGCTTCATCAATTACTAGGAATTTTAAATGTTTCAATGTAAACCCTTCAGTGTTTTGCAAGTGCTCTACTAGACGCCCTGCTGTACATACTATGATGTCAACTTCACTGACCCAGCCTTGAGATTCGGCTGAAAAAGCAAATAAGTATGTTATACCTAATGAACTTGTAAGAAAACTAGTAAACACATGAGTAGCTGTGCTAGCAGCACAATGGATAGTCTTCCACCTTTAATAGTTAAAATTATCAAATATTTTACACACTAAAAACCACAACACTACCAAGGAGCAATCCTTTTTAGGTCCAACCTTCTGCCAGATGGAAGCATTGTTCAAGTTGCATATTTTTAACGGGGTTATAAGAAAATACTTAAAAAGCAATCTTATTTTAAACACATATGGTATACTGTTAGGGGGAAATGCTTGTTAATAAATTTCTATTGTTTAGCTTATGATGTAGTTTGTTAAAACTAAAATTGTGATCACATACTGTATTTGACAATTTTCTGTTGTTCTTGGTGAAGGGGTACTCCTCCACCCAGCAAGGCAACCCTCAGTCTGGTTGATACACAGTACCTCTTGAATACTTTGGCAACTTGGGTAGCTAATTCTTGTACAGGCAATACTACTAATGCCCTTATATGAGTCCCAACTTCATTCATCAAAATCTAAAAACAAAAAGAATCAAATTTTACCCTTTATCTGGTAAACATTATGAACTCTCAGAACATTTTCATCAATTAAATTGTTACCTGTATGATTGGCAAAACAAAAGCCAAAGTTTTTCCACTACCAGTTGGGGCAGAGACGCAGATGTCATGTGGCCAAAATGGGTATGGTTGTTTATGTTCATTAAGTATAAATGGAATCACTTGTTTTTGGACAGGGAACAAGTGAGTAAGCCCTTCACATTTCAAAGTAGCTTTTAAAGCACTGTGTAGCCATTCCTGTTCTTCAATATCACATGATAGTTTTTGTAAGTTTGTTGAAACACTAAATGAATGTGATAACCAATATGGAAGCACCCTAGGAACCTGAAATGTATTAATGTTAGCTGAATAAACTTATTTCTTAAGATATTAAGTCCACCCTATTCTAATTTAGCTATATTATTTAGAAGAATAAGGAGGCTTTGGAGATGTGGTCTAGTTGACTACAACTCAAAGAAAAGTTACTGAAGTTGTGGATTTTATGGATTAACATGTTTACATGTTAAACCAAATGCATGTATGTTATGTTGGAAGGATGAAATTGTTGAAAATCATAAAATATATCTTTATCACCTATATTAAAAAAACATATGGTGCTGATTATGACAGGCTAACCTTTGTCTTTTTCTCAAATTCATTTGAACCTAAGACTTTATAGGTATTGACGGGTTGAGAAGCTTTTTTTTCTACTTGCACCAAAGTTGCTGTACTTTTTTGCACTTGCGACTTTTTTGTTCTTGTATTGTTCTCTTGAACTACAATGGCTTCTGGTATAGTGGTTTCTTGCTTCAAAGTTATCACATCATCTTTTTTAATAGATTTGTGAGCATTTTTTCTCTCTTCAATCTTTTGCTTCAATCTCTCTAAATTTTTAGTTTCTTGGTCAATTATATCAATATCCTCATTAGAATCCCTGTACCTGTAAGTAGAGTAATAGAGGTATTTAAAACTTATATGCTAACTAGTTCCATATACAGACAAGACACATTAACAAATATTAAACAATGCACAGGATCTTTTACATGTGAATAATTTCTTAACCTAAAAACGCGAAAATCACCTGTTGATAACAAATAAATCCATTTTGGCTGGAAGGATAACAATTAATTACTTCAGATAGGATTTATGGATACTTGGGTTTAGGCAACGACATCAAATATAAAAATATCTTTTTCAAAAACTCTTTCTATTTTGAAACTATAATATGTTAATGTAAATAATTTTAAATTTTAATCTGAAACTGAAAACTCAATTGACACAATTCAATTCACAGACATACTAAAAAATTTTTATGTGAATCACAGACAGAACACAGTCAGTTGTTATTCATAATTCCAGACAAAGACCATAGACAAAGTAAAGTTTTTGTCCCTTACAAAACAATATTACCAGGTTTCAGGACAATAGGTGAGATGTATATGAAGGCTGGAGAATTGGTTCTCCATATATCATACACAATAATTATGATTAAAAAACAAAGGTCTTTTCATCCTTTTCACGACAATATAAAACAAAACTGCCATGGATGACAATTTGTCTGCTAGGACTGAAAAATATAAAAATAAATTGTGAAATGTGAATATTATATATTGAATATACATACATTAATACATACATATCATCACGCCAAGTCCCTAACGGGGTAGGCAGAGAGTATAGAGCGCCAGTTCGTCCACATTCATCAGTCTCTTCCTCAGAACAATAACTAAAGAAGTCTCTTCATACATGCTCGTTGGTTTTGAGTACTCTACTCTTAACGTTCCCGTCTTTGAGCGTCCGATCGATTTGATCCAGGTAGTTGGAACGTGGCCTTCCTCTGCCTCTTCTTGCACACACTTTTGCTGAATATACATTTTAAAATTTTCACAAGTTTGTAAATGTGCAGTTGTACATCAACACCTTTTTTTTTTTTTTTTTGTATTGTCTCTCGTAGCGTGAGTTCCGGGAACTTTTGCTACTTAACCGGTCAATGGCGAGACCTAGGCCTCCAGCTAGGACATCAACACCTTTACTCCGGAGATATATATAAGGGCCATATTTATTCCATAATATAGATAATTTCTTCCTACACTACAAAATTTGTTCTATCTGTGACATATGTCGATAATTTTGTTTCCTTCACTTTTGGCTATGATTTGATTTTGGCAAAGCAAATGCAGAGCAACACGAAGCGATTTTTTGACCCGTAGTTATTCAGTACATACAGTCAGCATTCAGTTCTTTAGATTTTTTCCGATACGTACGAAATTCGTAGATAATATCTTATATTTTTGTTTTTATTCCATATTTTTCCTTTAGACTAGTAGGGTTTCAAATCTTACAAAATGGCTAGTGTATCCTATCAAATAGCAAATCTTCTGGAGAAGGTAAGCCGGTTCCAATAATTTCCAGAAAAGTTTACTTTGGAAAGTAATTTCTAATTCATCAACACAACAAATATCCACAGATGACATCCAATGACAAAGACTTCAGGTTTATGGCTACTAATGATCTGATGACTGAGTTGCAAAAAGATAGCATTAAGCTTGATGATGATTCAGAAAGAAAAGTAGTTAAGATGCTTCTTCGCTTGCTTGAAGATAAGAATGGAGAAGTCCAGAATTTAGCTGTGAAGTGGTAGGTATCTCTGAAAAATATCAGATATTACTGCTAAATATCATAACAAATAGAGACAAAGCATAATAAAAATAATACAATGTCTTCAATAATCTTTCTATCATTAAAATTTTAAAAAAAAGAGCATGAAAGATGTTATGGAACAAATTACCAAATGTCATAAGGCCTTGCTTATCTAATGGTTTAATAACATTTTGAATAAGTATTATAATGTAATTTCAAACACTAAACATTACAGTCTTGGTCCACTTGTGAACAAAGTAAAGGAATACCAAGTCGAGGGGATTGTGGACACACTGTGCGCCAATATGTTATCTGACACTGAGCAGCTAAGGGATATTAGCAGTATTGGTCTCAAGACTGTTATATCCGAACTACCATTGGGCTCCAACACACTAGCAGCTAATGTCTGCAAGAAAATTACTGGAAAGCTAAGCAGTGCAATTGAAAAGGTAGGCAAAACTATATAATTTTTTAATGGCACTATGTAATGTGTATTTTAAGTTTTGAATATAGATCTAACTTGAGATTGATGTCATCTTTTAATATTATATAGCTGAGGAGTTTTTCTGTTGAACATGCTCATCTCGGGAACTAATAATCTGATATGAAAAATAGCCCATATATATATTTAGTACATATAGTCTAATTTAGCACAGGTGCAAGGCTTGTTTATGATATACATACATACATACATATCATCACGCCAAGTCCCTAACGGGGTAGGCAGAGAGTATAGAGCAACAGTTCTGCCTAGAATTACATACTTCTTTCGCTTCGTCCACATTTATCAGTCTCTTCATACATGCTCGTCGGTTTCGAGTACTCTTAACGTTCCCGTCCTTGAGCGTCCAATCAATTTGATCCAGGTAGTTGGAACGTGGCCTTCCTCTGCCTCTTCTTGCACACACTTTTGCTTTGTATATCTGTTTCGTCAATCTTTCTTCACTCATCCTTTCTATGTGTCCAAACCAACGTAACATGCCTTTCTTCATCTTTATAATCACGCCCTCATTCACGCCAGTTGATTTGCGAATCTCTTTATTGCGGATTCGATCTAATATCGTCGAATGTTTATGATATAATTATAAATACATATATGTTTGAGTAAATAAGATTTGTGATATAGGTTGACCCTGATATAGGGTCATGCATTAGGTTATCAAGTCAAATAGTATTACATCTGAATGCCATGAAAAATACTTGTGTTTATATTAACTGTAATTAATACTTTTAAAATGTTAAATTTTGAAATAATAATATTATGTAAATATAATATTATTATCAAATTGACTTCTTATATTTGAATTGAAATGTTTATATTTTATTTAACTGAATATAATTAATGATGATATATGCCTTATGCTTGAGATAATAATACAGATAACACATGATTATCCAAAATTAAAATTTTTGATACTCATGTGTTTTTGGATTCATATAATAATGAATTGGTTCCAAAATGCATTTAACTTGATTGTAAGCTTGGGAAATATTGATAGTGGCAATGAAAATCACAATAAAAATATGACACAAATAAACCAATTCATAAGAAAATATCCAGTTTTTTTGTTCTTGCAGCAAGAAGATGTTTCTGTCCAACTGGAAGCATTAGATATTTTGGCTGATCTGCTTAGTAGATTTGGTGGTTTGTTAATTTCATTCCATCCTATGCTGTTAAACTCACTGCTCCCACAACTGGCCTCTCCACGTCAGGTTAGTGCACACTAATAAAATATGAATTGAAATAAAAAGTAATGAGAATTATACTAATGAGTAAATTTATTTCAGGCTGTTCGAAAACGCACCATAGTTGCATTGTCACACCTGGTGATGTCCTGCAATTCGTCTCTTTACAATAAACTTATAGATCACTTGCTTGAGGGGTTGGGGTCATCAACATCATCCAGTGTCAGCCGCACCCACATACAGTGTATTGCTTCTATTTGGTACAACAAAATTTATATTTCTTTTGTACTACATACTTAATTTAGCTATTTCTTTCTTAAACTCATTTTAATTGCAGCCGTCAAGCGGGCCACAGGTTTGGAGAGCAGTTGTGGCGTGTCGCTCCGCAAGTACTGGAATACTCAACAGATGCTGATGAAGAATTGCGAGAGCATTGTTTACAAGCTTTAGAGGCATTTGTACTCAAATGCCCAAAAGAAGTTCAGCCCCATATTCCAACTGTAAGTTTTTTGTATATTAAGTTCAAATGAAAAACCGACACTACATTTTTCTGTTTTACACAATCTATAAGCTTGGAATCTTGTGGGCCTTTTTTGAAATTTGGTACACATGAATTTCTGCAAAACTAAACAATGGAAACAGGATGACAGATAATCTTGATTTGATTTGAAGTTATATTATAATTAAAATATTGCAGATTATTGACCTATGTTTGAAAATGATAACGTATGATCCAAATTATAATTACGAAGATGAAGAGGCTGACGGAGGTGGTGAAGATGAAGAAATGGAAGATGAGTCTTTTACACCTGACGCAGACCCAGAATCTGACTCTGAAGAATACTCTGACGACGATGACATGTCTTGGAAGGTAAAGATTTTATACTGATCTTGTGACTCTGTACATATTTTTTTAAATCCTGTATGAATACAAACAATTATAGCATGATGCTTGACTTGGTTACAGAGACATTCTGTATTTCACTTCAAGGTCGAAGTATTGAACTAAAACAATATAATGTATATCATTTGCAATAGGTGAGGCGAGCTGCAGCTAAATGCTTAGAATCTGTCATATCTACTCGCCACGAACTACTCGCAGAAATGTATCAGACTGTGTCACCCGCTTTAATCGCCAGATTCAAAGGTATTATAATAATGAATAAATAACAGATACCATGATAACATGGAATATTACTCATACTCATTATTAAGTATATCTATGAATGCTGTCTATGTTATGGTTGTCTAGAACGCGAGGAAAACGTGAAGTGTGACATTCTGAGCGCATACACCGCACTGCTCAGGGCAACGCGGCCACCCCCAGCCTTGCAAATGTCAATGGCACCCGCCGATAACTCGCCGCAAGCTTTACTCCTGCAAAGAGTAAGTATATTTAATTTGCCAATGTAATGACGTGTCCTTGTTAATAAGGTTTCAGAAGCTCAGTGTTTGATGTTGTGGTAAGTAAATTCGAATGTTGGAACATTCATACAGTAATCAGTACAATCTTGTTAAAAGAATCGATTTGCCTTGCGTATCAAGCAGCAGTAAAACATATATAATTATGTAATTTTTTTAACTTTTAATCTAAAATCAAAGCAGTAAGAAGTATTTCTTTGTTTGGTTGCAAATAATAATTTATTGGGGTAGGACTTTTGCCTTCATATCCGGGAGCGGAGCAGTAATTGTGAGCAAGAGGTAAAGAAACCATCGAGAGGAATGTATATGTTTTAGTAGAAAAAAATGTTGAATGTTGAAAATGTTTTTTACCTTATTTAAAAAATCTACGTGTAGGATCTATCTGCGTGTTTGTGTTTAAATTTTTTATTTAATAATATATTTTGAAAAAAAAAACCACAGGAAAACCCATGTTTAAGAGTGAGTATAATTAACTCCCTTTAATAATGTTGTAATTTTGTTATATTTGGAGCTAGTTAGTTTATTGCGTCGCCCTGAATGTATATGTATTCTCAACATATGTATGTTATGTATTCACAACATCCTGTAAGCTCTTAAAGACGACGTATTTTCTGAGACAACGTGTGTAGAAAGAAGTAAATGTACATATGTACAGTTACGTCACTGTAAATGTTATGTTTGTCATAATTGTCATGTGTATCAGAACTTACTTTATATACGATAGGTATAGTAAATGATTGAATATGTATGATGTGGCTTTAGAAGCGGTGGTAAGTGTAGTGTGTGGTGTGTAGGTGGCCGGGTTGGTGCGTGGAGCGTTGCGCGTGGCGCTGGGGCGCAGTGTGCGGGCGCGCGGCGCGGCGTTGGCGCTGTTGCGCGAGCTGCTGGCCGCCGCGCCCGGCTGCCTCGCCGACCACGCGCCGAGGGTCGTACGCGCGCTCACGCCGGCACTCACGTAAAGTACCACCTTTCTCTTAGGTCACCATTGTTAATGCCAGCTTCAACTAAGCCGCATTGGCCTATGCTGTAACTAGGGCGCTGCCAGCTAGACCGGGACAATATGTTATAATTTTATTTTAATACATGTTCTATACCCCATATATCCTAACGCCTTCCGAAAATGGTACCCAAAGGAGTAGGCACAGATACAGAGGAGCCAGAGGTATGGCAGTACCCACGTACTCACATTCAGCCAGTGATATATTTTAGGTGCAAATGTGACAGATGGCGAACCCATCGCCGTTTTTTAAGAACGACTATACACATACATACGCCTTTGAATGTCTTCTCAAACGTATGCAGGTTTTCTCTCGGTGTTTTCTTTCATCGTAAAGCTTGTGCTGTGATTAATCACTGTACTTTAGTTCAGAAAAACTCAGTGTTGCAGTCGGAATTCCAACTTGCAATCTTTGTGTTGCAGACAACTACTCGAACGACTCGGCCACCACGGCTCATGTTCTATACATAGAACACAAAATTGGAAATTCGCATTTTTTCTGAATTTATGTTCACATAAGTGCAGCATATATTGTCACCACGAACATGACTAAATTTAAAACGTAACCTGAATGTGTATATGTGCTTTTGTTTGCATTATTGTTGTCAAGTAGTGGAGGCTTATTATATTATTCGGGTAACAGCGACAAGGGCACAGCCTCGTCGATGAAGATCGAGACCCTGGTGTTCGTGGTGTGCATGGTGCGCGGCCACCCGCCGGAGACGATGTGCGCGCACGTGGCGGCGCTCATGCCCGCCGTGCTGGCGTGCGTGCACGACCCCTTCTACAAGGTCACGGCTGAAGCGCTGCGCGTCCTGCAGACCCTCGTCAAGGTCATGCGCCCACTTGGTAAGACACCTGTGTTTCATGCCACCACTTTTATGTAGAGCTACGGTGACCAGGTGATTCGAGTAGTCGCTAAACGCAAAGGCTGCGAGTTCGAATCTTGACTGTCACAATGACATTTTCTGAATTTGAGTAGTGATTAATCAGCATGATCTTTACTGTGCAGAAAAACTAGAGAAAACATTGAGTTGGAGAGCTTTAAAGATTTATGATTTATACAATGCCTGTAAGTACTTATTATAGCTACTCTATCCATGTGTCAGCCAGCAGCAGTTGGGCCTATGTTGGGATAGGCGACGCCCGAGTGATACCCTTGGTGTTGTAAGCGTCTGTACGAAGAAATGCTTACTACCAGCTTACAAGCCAGCCGCTTGTAAGCTACTTTCGTGGTATAAAAAATTGCCAGAACGTGGTGTTCCGACGCTTCCGTGGACAAGTAACATAGGAACCGGTAGTGAAGTGCTATTAACGAGTTTCAAATTAACTCTTGCAGGTTTTTTCTATAGGCTTTATTGCGGGCTTGGAATAAAAAAAATACTTTGAATCGATAAAACAACTGCTATATTATCATGTCAGATAAGCTGGAGTGTCTGGAAGGAGAGGAGGAGCCGCGCGTGGCGCCGCCGCCGGAGGAGCTGCGCGGCTTCATCCCCGCCATGTACGAGTGCACGCTGGTGCGCCTGCGCGCCACCGACATGGACCAGGAGGTCAAGGAGCGCGCCATCGCCGCCTGCGGACAGCTCTTGTCGCACTTTGGAGACTATCTACAGGTACCGATACCTACATGGGTCATCTGGTACTATGTACTTCTAACAATCTTTTACCTCGGCCTCAGTCTTACGTGAGCCTCAAAATTGTTGCAAAGGGGATGGTGCCAAGTCGAATACCACGTAAAGCTAGTTTCAGAGATGTGGCACCGCTTATATACTCAAGTTAGCCTTCCCTCAGTATAGAAGATAGCCATTGAGTCCAAGTGATCTAGTCTACTCATGGTGCGAGGATAGCGTAAAGCTGGTTTCAGTAAGGCGCCACCGCGAAGGAG
>JACCPG010005443.1:0-12015 GCA_016069955.1 Drepana arcuata
GCGATGGACTCGCCATCTGCACGTTGGCACCTAATATACCTCTGACGGAAAGTGGGTGTGTGGGTATTACCTATACACCTCTGCCTACCCCTTCGGGGACCCTTGTGGGAAGGCGTGAGGATATTATATTATTATACAATAACAATATTTTATAACTATATTTTTTCGTTACGCGTGGTTGGGTCTGCTAGTTAATATATATATCAGGTTTAATTCACTGCTACTGAATGAAATTTATCCAGTCCGATACAGCCAATGAATTATTAATCAACAAGACCAATCATTATATTGCACAGTCCACCAAAACACGGACAATAACGAGTATGAAACCACAGTCCGTTAATCGCCGAGGCCTGTGCACTCAGTACCAAGTGGGACCTAGCAATTTATCGGCACGACAAAAGCAGTTTTGTCTTGATTGACAAGTTTGTATTGCACTCAATTTAAACGTCAACTGGTTAATTTTATTGGTAGGCCCGCAGGTTCGGTAAGCACCCTTGTCGTTAACGGTAGTGGAATTCTTAACTGAATGTCCGTTAATTGAAAGTACGGTTCTGATGGTGATTCGTCATTGACGATTTGAGAGGATTTCGAGTCGCGTGCTCGTTGTTAATATTGGTGAATTTTAAGGTTTTGAGGGCATTTTATAAATTAAATTAATACAGATATCAACTGATAATTATGTCACTTAGGTACATATAAAAAAAATATTCTTGAAGGGGTAAAAAACACATACATTTTAGAGCCGATGTGACAGGCAGCTAGTCTGGCACCGTCACTCACACACCAATATACTTGTATATGTTTTTGAATTTCCTCTCGAACTATAAAGTTCTTGATGATGTACACTTCTCTTCAGAAAAATCTAAATACTTAGCAAGCTTATGTTTAGTAAGGATTATCAGAAAAATGTGTATATAATAATTCCTCATATCATTCACTATTAGGAAGTGTATAATTATCATTGAAGTTGACTATTTAAGCCACCATGTTCTCTCATCATCTCATCTCGTGAACAAATAGATATTTATATAATAGATATCTCGTACAACGCTTCAGATAAATGGAATGCACGTGGAATTCACATGCAAACAATCAGCCAATGATAATCGAAATACGTCGAATTAACCACACTAAGCGATATTGTGGATATCTGAATACCACGCGCTGTCACTTGCGTGCGAAATATGACAGGTATACGCGAAATTCATTTATATGGGGATGATTCGATACCATTAATCTGATTGTTTTCTGATGATTCCAGCTTTGTGTTACGGAATTGATTTTAGTAACGCTTTGACGAGCCATTGTCAATCATTCTTCAAGAGCGCGGTAGACAGGCTTAAAGACATTATACGATTCTACACAATACGATATTGGTGCCTACTACGACAGCATATCCTGAACATAGAGGAAGCATGAAATTTGTATAAACACGGTAAAAATGCGTCCCATCGAACAATGTGTAGCGTAACGGTATTATATCGTATACACAAAGCAACCGACAATACTCAAGAATGGAATAAACAACATCGCTGAGAGTACTCAACACCGGCGTACATGTATGAAGAGACTGATGAATTTAAATGAAGCGAAAGGGGTTTGTAAGACTATAGAGAACTGGCAATCTACTCTTCGTAACTACCTACTCGGCGTGAGGATATATTATGATAATGAATCTGTCCTATAGCACCCATTTTATAGAAAATAGGTTGGCATTATAAGGACCTGCTTGGTGACTAATTGCACCCGAAGGTATAATATATGTGTAGATGTATGTAGTGTAGTTTTGTACGAGCAACATAATAACTTTACTTTGACATTTATATGACAAGCCGTGGTAGCCGAGTGGTTCGAGTAGTTGCCTGCGACACAAACATCGCAAGTTTGAATCCCGACTGTACCAATGAGTTTTTCTGAGCGTACAGTGATTAGTCACACCACGAGCTTTACGGCGAAGGAAAACATTGAGAAGAAACCTGCCTACGTCTGAGAAGCAATACAAAGGCGTATGTAAAGTCGTGCTCGAGTAACGGCGATGGACTCGCCATCTGTCACGTTGGCACCTAAAATATATCTCTGGCGGAAAGTGCATGTGTGGTGATACACCACTTCTTTAGCCTACCCTTGTGGGGCACTGACATATTGGGTGACACCGACACCTAACAATAGATACAAATCACAGCATTGTTCTTCAAATAAGTATTCTCGAAATGGCAGTAAAGCTGGTGATTCGTCCATATTTCTATAGCTAAAAATATATAAGCTTTTTTACCATACACAGGAGAAAATTACAATGCCATGGCAATGATAACAAAGGTATTCAATCATCATTGATGCCATATTTTACAATTGAAGTAACTGAAAATGTATGAGGCGATGTCATAAGCTCTCGGGGCGAAATAATAAATGAGCAACAAAAAGTATTGCACCCGTAACGAAGTATTGTTTCAGGAGCCTGCATGCACTTTCCATTCGTTAACATTGTTAACCTGAATTGGTCCGCAAAGGTGACTGAATGTATAAGCGGATTGATAGTAATTAATTACTTGGATCAAAATATTGACTTGTATGTTCATATTGAGGTCATGTGGAAATAACGATAAGTCAAAGATTGACAAAACACATGTACAATGCGAAAGAATCTAGAAAAGGGGGCAAAGAACAACGTCCTTAATCAAATTGACAGTAACTTAAAGAGAACTCGAATCCGGCGAGCATGAAAAATTGAATGTAGCGAAATGTTTTTGTATCTGCTCTAAAATACTGGTGCGGCTGGCTGTCTACCCTCTCTGCCTGCCCGACTCGGAGTGATAAATAGGTTAAGATTGAGGATATTAAACTTAGGATATAATATAGTGGTTTAAGTAGCTTTTGTATAAAACGTGAAGATTAGGAGACAAAATAAATTTGGCAACTTTTCAGATTAGTCTGCCACTGAACTACATTTCCATTGCGTAAAAACCAAAACACAAGAGCGAATAAAAGAGGAAAATAAGCAAGCGGGTCGCGAAATTTCCTCGCACAGAATTTGCTTACTCATAATTACCGGAGTTTTTAAATACGAAAAATAAAAACACGACCGTATAAAGTGGGACGGCGGACTTAAGACCTCTGAAAAACGAGGGAACATTATTTATTCGTGGGCCCTTCTTTCGGTTTTAATTCGGATTTATGAATGTACATTAAAGAAAGAGGCTTATATCCCGGCCAGTGACAAGGTCCTATATGCTCGCTACCTTTGCTTATTCTGATTACGGGCACATATACGTTCCGAGAACGTGTAAAAACAACCGTCACGTTTTTTATAAGGAGTTTCTTTCCGTGAACACTCAGGCTGTGGAATAAGTTCCCCGTTGAGGTTCGCCCTGTAGAGTACAGCATGGGTTTCTTCAAGAAGGGTATGAAAGGATTCCTGCAGGGTCGGCAGCGCACGATCAATACCCCTGGTATTGCAAGCGTCCATAGGTAGCGGTAACCACTTACCATCAGACGGACCGCATGCTTGTATGGCACCCGTGTGGTATAAAAAATGCGGTATGAATATCGCCGCCTAAGGACGCTTACAACACCAAAGGTATTGTTTACGCGCTACAATCTCTGCAGGAATGCTCTGCAGGAAACTTCATGCTCCATATCTCTTATAGAAAGGCACCGCGGAATCACCCGCGTTAAAATGATATATGTAGTATTGATATATATAGTATGTAGTATTAGTTACAAAGATTAAAAATGATCAACTGTTTTTTTATTCGTTATATATTTTCATTTGCATATTGCATATTCATTTATTAAAAAGTATCCTGCGATATTGCAAGCAGGCGCTTCAGTTGTATACTTAATTATTGTTTGTTCCTGTTTCAAGGAAGCATGCACCCCGCCCGATATCTAGTAGGTAATTACCGCCGCCCGAGGCCGCTTAGGCCGTTTCAGCTCGCGCGCTGCCGACCCTGTAAAATCTGTTCACACCATGAAGAACCCCCCTGTATTCATTTGGGAAAAGAATTCCGGAAGTTTATTCCACGGCTACATTACTAGTTTTACCAACGATATCGTTAGAAAGTGACATTGTAGCGCGAATAGTTTACAGCTCGTATTACGATATGTTGCCTGTGTTCCCGTTTCTGAGCAATATTTATCAAGACCGCTCATTAAAACCCGCGCTACTAACGTGCCTCTCTTTGTAGCCTTCAAGCAGCGCTTAGCTCTCGCTTGCTTTTGATTACGACATGATTTTGTTTCGTTTTTGTTCCTGTAACTTTATGTAAGCGCCCTTTTAAATAATACGGTTATGTTAATTTTATTTCCCAATACACTTGAAAGACTAGATGTTCCTCTACATTTTTTTCTACAATATATCCTTTGTGTAAGTCTAGCTAATTATATTGTACCTCTGAGCTATCGAATGTCAACCAAATCCGTTGAGAAGATTTTACGAATAACCTTACAATGTATTTGAGAATTACATATTTCTCTATCCTCCTTTTTATTGCAGAAAACTATCCAGAGTAAAATCTCTGAGGGAAATCAATGAAATAAAATCAATATCTGCGTTGTAATTTAGGAAAATAACCGAGTTTGTAAATTCATACATATCATCACGCCGAGTCCCTCGGGGGGTAGACAGGATGAGAAGCTTGTTCTCTCTAGGCTAAACAGACCTCCTTTTGTTGATCAATATTTATCAGTATCATCATCGCTCGCCGGTTTCGAGTACTTTTAACGGTCCTTACCTCAAGTGTTCGATCAATTTAATCTGACGATTCGAACGACAATGAGCATTAAAATCTTTTATTTATTGTAAATGGCTCGAAAATACTACATGAACATCCTCGCCCCGTATGCTTACGAAAAATGTGAAAAGAATATTTTTTAATAATATTTGTACATGAATTTCCAACAGAGATCGTCAACATGATAAGAGAACTAGTGAAATTTTATTGGAATTGTTGTGAATAGTTCGAAACCTTTTGTATTACCTTTGCTCTTCAAATGTAACATCGACATTACGCTCGATCAAAGTATTCAACTTTATTTGAATCGCGTGAATAGAGTACCCAGCGAGCAAATTTTTAATGCACCCTCGTCGGGAATAGCAGGCAATATTCAAAAGATCGATCGAGTAATTTCAGTACAAAGTGCAGAGTGATGCAATTTCTCTTTTGTAATACATACATACATACATATAATCAGGCCTCTTTCCCGTAGAGGTAGGCAGAGACCACTTCTTTCCACTTGCTATTATCCTTACATACTTCTTTCGCTTGTAATACAGTACTCAGTAATACCTGAAATATATATCTTGGGCGAAGTTGCCATTTAGAGTTTTAGAACCTGAATTTACTGTCAAGTATTATTAAAGTTCTGACTTTCAACTCGCACATGCGAGTGCTTTTCATATAAATGGTTTACTTTGTCTATAACGTGCATTCTTAGAACGTCCTATCTCCCTCCCCTCGATATTGTTCTATAGATTGAAGTGAGTTCCAACTTCTGTCTTCAATTGCGACTTATTGGCTTACATAACCGATTTGAGATTATATTTAATAT
Organism: Drepana arcuata; assembly: GCA_016069955.1. Taxonomy (NCBI): domain Eukaryota; kingdom Metazoa; phylum Arthropoda; class Insecta; order Lepidoptera; family Drepanidae; genus Drepana; species Drepana arcuata. The sequence goes on from JACCPG010005443.1 coordinate 5,551, forward strand.
CCTCTGAACACTGTTGACATAAGTTTTTACTGGACTTGGGTCAATAAAATAATAAATATTTTCAACTTTATTCATCTTGATGAACAGCTTCTATACAATATAGAAAAGACAGAGGACGCGACAGGCTTTTATATTATTTAATAAATTGTGAGATGCATTTACTATCCTCACGCCTTCCCACTAGGGTCCCCGAAGGGGTAGGCAGAGGTGTATAGGTAATACCCACACACCCACTTTCCGCCAGAGGTATATTAGGTGCCAACGTGAATCGCCGTTACTCCAGCACGACTATACATACGCCTTTAAATTTCTTCTCAGACGTATGCATTTACTATATTTATTGATTTCATTTAATTTAAAGTTTTTTTAGGGCAATTAAATTGAGCTTGTTTCAAATATTTGTATTAAAGAGGATTGTGACTTCTAATTAATGTACATTTAAATATATTGATTTAACCCTATAATAAAGCAATGCATTCACAGCATTATACAATCAATTTACCCTGAAAGGGTATCGAGTCAAAATCACGCAGATAAGCGGAATCAAGGGTCGGTGAGATCCCCGATTCCCTGGCTACTTAAAATAGCATGTATAATTTAAAAGGAGCGCTGGATACACCGCATTTACTATGAACTCACATGATCTCACGTCCACGATAAGCCAGATAAAAAGGGATAGGTTTTTTCAGCTTTTATCACCATTTTTACATTCATTTATTCGTCTGACATAGTGGGGTAGCTTTTGCACATTCTTTTGCACGCTTTTTGAAGACAGCAAAGATGCCTTGTGTGTTTTGTATACCCATAGTGGTAACAGAAAGACCACGCCGCCTTGGGGTGGCACACAAGCATGAGGTCCGCCTGATGGTAAGCGGTTACTGCAGAATTTGGACGCTACCAATTGATGATAAGTTTTGATTAAAGTACCAAAGACAATACTGCAGTAATCCTGCCAAGTTAAATTGTACATTTGTCGATAAAAGTACAGGCTCACGAACTTCTTGATTAGATATTTGTAGAGAACTTAGAGCGATAAATCATGCGAGTTGGGATTATTTTGGTTGTTATATGTGAAAATCAACAGCTGTCCGTATTAGCTAAGACTTAAGACATCGTCAACATATTGGTGCCGTTCGACTTGTAGAGAAGGTCCGTGCCAAGACAGTGTCGCCCACTCCAAAGCCATATGCCCCAGCGCTATAACAACATGCCAACGATAGTCGTTCACATAATTTTGTCGTATTATTCAAATAATCGCTCGTTTAGCTACGCCCACGGTATTTTGCGATGCATTATCATAATGCAACGTACCGCATCAGCATCCTTTGTTCAACCCGCATGTGCTCAAAATTGATTTGCAGTGTACCTACTGCTCAAATACACAATACGTCTACCCCGATGACTTATTTAGGTACTAATATCGAATGCAATGTCTTATAAAAAGATTGACAACACCGATATATACTGCAAAAGTTTGTGAAAAACGAGGACACAGGGATGGGAATGGGAATTGATGAATATAAACGAAGCCAATGAAGTCTGTAAGGAAGAACTGGCGCACTACTACATCTGGCTACCCTGTCAATGGATCATCGTGAAGACAAGATTACTAGTTGGTTTGTGTGGTTGAAAACAGAACCGATATGGCGTTTGAAGATATATTTGTGTGTAATATTTATAAGAAGTTGACATAATATCTGTCCACACGCGACGAGTATGTGCAGTTAAGTGAAAGTATGAAAGTAAAAGTATCTCGCTTTTATGCGTTGCTATTGTGGAAGTTATCCTGTTGCGAATCATTCGCCATAACTTCTTAAAAGAATCTCAAGTTTTGGCGAAATAATATTGCGAGTAGCTACTGCGCATTGTTGGTAAGAGATCGGCAATGAGTTTACGATAAGGCGGCGGGACCTGGGCGTCTGTATATTTTACTTCACGTTTCCAATTCAATCGGTACAATCTAGATGTGGGTTTTGTTATCAAACAATTTCTCCTTTATGTGATGTAACATTTTTAAATATAAATCTTCAGAGCGTAAAAGCTTTAGAAAGAACCCTCATAATAAATAAGCCGAACGAGTTTATATCGTGCGATATTATGGTAACAAAATTTCAAGTAAACACCAGTAATTTTGCACGTACAAATGGAATATTAAAAGCTATCATGTAAATTCAATTGTGACTATTAATTGTGTATAGGTAAAAGGCCTTAAAAGGAGCAGTGGTCAATCAGCAAACTAGTTTAGCCGCCTTAGTGGAAGCTCTCTGTAAGTCGTACAAAGCTGAAATCGTAATACATCGAAGTGCAAAAACGAAACGAAACTTGTTAAATCCACCAAATCCTTTAATGGACGTTCGGAAATGTTGTCCGAAAGGTGTAACCACTCCATGTACAGGGCTTAGCTAATGGTATCCTATCCGATTAATTATGCAATGGTTATTTGTAAGCGGCTTAGCCACTAGGTAATCAATGCTGCAAGCTAGCTTTGTTTGTGTTACAAATGGACAATTCAGGAATGCGGGTTGGCGATAATCAGGCCCATACAACCACACTATATTTGGATTTGGTTTTTTGAGTTTCTCAACTATGTAAAGGTATAAAATCTTTCTTGAACAATTTTAAATCTTCGTTCCAACTAACTAGATCAAATCGATCGGACACTTCATGACGGGAACGGCAAGAGTACTTGAACCGGCGAGCATGTATAAAGAGACATAAACGAAGCGAAAGAGGTGTGTAAGTTAAGAGAAAACTGGCGCTCTACTCTCTCTACCCCGTTGAGGACATGTATATTGAACCTTTGAATAAAAATCTACCGTAACGCTAAAGTTATTATAGTGGTTGTATGAATATAACACTTTTGCTTATTTTTGTTTTGTTAACCATTTTCGGAATGTGTTACTCCCCTTAATAATGTTGTCATTTTGTTATCATTGGAGCTATTTGTTTTGTTGTCATGTGGATTTATTCGCAGCACCCTATAACTCCTAGAATACAGCTATTCTATTTTCTGAGACTCCCTGTATTTGTCGATTCCATAAATGGATTTTCAATTGTTTTCAGAATTCATATCAGAATGATTATAATTCATCATAAGTAATAGATCTACAAAATGAAGATCTACTTCTTATATTATCACAACATAGCAGTAACGAACTAAGATCAAAATTTCCAGAAAAAAGAATGAACACTCCCCAAACAAACAAAAATTCAAAAGTGAAATTGTTAAGATCAAAAGCCTTTGTGTTCCAGATAAGTGTACGTTTATAAAATTTTCTCTATGAAACAGAAAAATTCTTTTGCAATTCGGCATTTTGCGCTCGATCAAAAGGGAGCCGTACTCAAAAGGTAAGTTCACGATGATATAACATTTGATGCAATACTTTTATCTCAGTCAAAAATGCATCGCCATTACGGCTCGGAGCGAGGGGGAGTTCTCGCTCTGAATTTTTCCACACTAATGGAAAATTTAATTTCGCTCTCATAAGGGCGCACCTTTATCGCTAGCACTGCTTTTCACGTTTTCAATTTTATTAATGCCATGTCTATTAATATTTTCGGGTGAGGTTAATTTGATTTTGTACTTATTTGTATTGTAACTGGAATGATAATAGGGTTTGACTGTCAGTATTTCGAATCTGGTCTATTCTTAGGATTGTACATACCGATCTAATTTATTTAATAAATAATTTCTGTCCCTATATTTATTCCTATATGTAAGTCTAGAGAGAACTGACGCTCTATACTCTCTGCCTACCCCGTTAGGGACTCGGCGTGATCATATGATATGCCTACCCTACATTTATTTTTCTTTCCGTTTCCATCCGATTGTATATATTTATTTTCTGGTTTTAGTGAACTTGTTACCTGTTTTTCAAAATTTCGGTTAGAAGATCAGGTAGTTTGTGGTAAGCAATATTTCAGTATTTTAGTACAGTCATTTGTGCATCTCGAGTTTAACGGTAAATTAAAAAATCGTGTGGACACAATTCGTGCCTGACAGACAGTGGCTCGACAGGCAATTGTCTCGAGGTTTCTCATATTTGTTTTGTTTATTACGTTTTCAAGTATATACTACTCATCCAATCAACCTTAATTTTAGTACACATACAAGGTATAAAAAAAGGTAAAAAAACTTTTAGAGGGTGTGAATGATTTGCATCATCCAGGCTTCGAAGAACAAAAGAAGGGGCTTTCACCAGGAAGAAAGAGTTTAATATCCTACAAATATGTACAGTAATGCAAATGAAGCCGAAGGCCTGTAGAGATTATTTAATATTTTATTTAATCACACTAATCACAATGTATAGTCGTGCTGGAGTAACGGCGATGGACTCGCCATCTGTCACGTTGGCACCTAATATACCTCTGGCGGAAAGTGGGTGTGTAGGTACTATATATACACCTCTGCCTACCCCTTTGGGGACCCTTGTGAGGATATATTATTTATTATTTTATTTAATCACTATGAAATAACGCTGAGATTTAAATGAAAAATTGTGCACCAAACCGGGCCAAATACTGTATGCATGAATATTAAACCCAATGCATGCAGATAAAGCCCGGGGAGTGAAAATGAAATCAACATCAAACGGCTAACTGAAATGAGAAGATCCTCCGGATTCAATTTGTGTACGATATTTCTGTTATTTTTACGTTTTTGTTAGTGAATAATGCATTGATATGCATAAGGTATGCAGGCAGCTGATTAAAAATATAACTATGAATTAGAATGAATAAAAATCAACAATTATTGATGATGATGGCAATGGGCGAAAATTAATGACGAAAGTATAAAGTATTTTATCAAACATGTTTAATTATTTTATAGAACATAGAATTTGTAAAATTTAATATCACAAATCTACTCCCTGACCTTGTCCAAATGATTTATTATCATCATAGTATGAATATTTTAACTTAAATCACAAAAATAAAACTGAATCTAAAATACTATCTCTCAAGTACCCTCTGGACTAATCTACATAATGAAATCCAACACAACCACCACAAATATTTTTAAAGAGTCTTTGTTAGAGTCATATAGAGAAGTATAATATTAATTAAATCGTAGTGCTGCATCAAAGTCGAGTTTCAACATAGTTAATTGACAGATTAATTTCCGTGCACCTAACAAGTATTTAGTCTCGTATATTAGTCTTTCACTCAGTCTGCGATAAATTATTCCAACCTGAGAAAACTGTTCGAGCATTTATACGATTCCACTTAAATCAACTGAATTAAACTCAACAAGCAAACGCTAAGAGAAATGCCAGTAATGCAATTGACAGACTGGTGCAAGAAAAACCCCGTAACGGGATATTGCTCAATAAACTGAGCGTAAAAACTCAGCTTAATTAAAACACGACTGCAAAAGTGGTCATTCTTTTTTGCAATTATAATGCCCATGAAATAAAACACTGCAATTGAATTTTTTGTCGAGTTGACGTTTTACAACAATGGTACCTATTCCCTCAGCTCCAAGAAAGAGTATAATGATGCTAATCCGATGTTATTGACTGAGGCAGTTGTAGAAAGAAAATTTGATCCATTGCAAGAATTCTAAGAGGTGCTCTGCTTGCTTGAGAGCTAGGTTCTTGGGAAACTATTATTGGCTTCGAGAGACTCTTCTGAGTTATTGCGTTCTTACATTGGCTTGCATCGTCGTAATATTTAAAATTAAAACTACTCAGGAAAATAACATGACTTGTTGACTTAAACATTTTATAAAAATACGTCCATGGGAGACACATGGACGTATTTTTATAAATTGCGATGTGTTGGTACCTATTGAGAATTCTAGTTTTGTGAATTTCTTATGCTTGAGAAAAATATTGTGAATTATCAATGGTTCGCTTACGTTTTAAATAAAGAAGCCAACCAATCGGTTCTCTTCTCTTCTTCTAATCTTCAGTCTTCTAATTCGTATTGTCGGGTTCAATTTGATTGGGCATGTGTTTTTTAGTAGAGGTAATTTGGTTTCATATTATTTTAGTAAGTACAGTAAAATAATACGCTTCTAACGTGGATTTTTGAATGAGTAATATGTGTGAGGTTGAACAATTGAAAATTAAAATATACGAATTTCACTACGTACATTTATTGTGTTTCAGTTAACGAACTAACAGTGTCTGGTTTCAGATACCGAGCATGCCATTAAGAATCTTACAATTTTACTTACTCGGAAACAATAATTGAGAATTTGAGAATCCAGTTTATATTAAATCGTGCAGTAATAATTACATAACTTAAGATAATAGTAAAAAATTGTAAAAAACACGCCTTTATTGAAAATTCTGTATCAAATCGAAAATAAATATTGATCAATTTGAAGTTTGTGTACATGAGAAAAGAAAATATTGTAACAAAGCGTGGGGTGCATGGTGTCAATAGTTATAAATATTTTATTGACAGATATGAGTCGAAGGATTTGCATTTTTATAATATATTAAAAAACACCCCATG
>JACCPG010005444.1:0-12846 GCA_016069955.1 Drepana arcuata
CGATCTCTTCGGAAAATGTGCGGCGTCACGATATTAGATCGAATCCGCAATGAAGAGATTCGCAAATCAACTGGCGTGAATGAGGGCGTGATTGTAAAGATGAAGAAAGGCATGTTACGTTGGTTTGGAATAGAAAGGATGAGTGAAGAAAGATTGACGAAACAGATATACAAAGCAAAAGTGTGTGCAAGAAGAGGCAGAGGAAGGCCACGTTCCAACTACCTGGACCAAATAGATCGGACTCTGAAGGACGGGAACGTTAAGAGCACTCGAAACCGACGAGCATGTATGAAGAGACTGATGAATGTGGACGAAGCGAAAGAGGTATGTAAGTCTAGAGAGAATTGGCGCTCTATACTCTCTGCCTACCCCGTTGGGGACTCGGCGTGATGATATGTATGTACTATATAATTTTAATACAGCTTCTTAATTCAATAATTTTTTAATAACAATAATTAGGTTGACATGACATCAAAATTACATTAATTCATATTATTCCTGCTTACAGATAACTGCAAAACCAGCCGAGAAACGCAACCCACAAGTGTACTTTGACATCAGTGTGGGCAAACAAGAAATAGGCCGAATAATTATGATGTTGAGGGCTGACATTGTGCCCAAAACAGCTGAGAACTTTCGCGTTCTTTGCACTCATGAGAAAGGCTTCGGCTACCAAGGTAGTAGTTTTCACAGGATCATACCCGATTTTGTATCCTTTTTAAATTTTTAATGGAACGTTACTTCAACTGCATGAAATTTAATAATAACAAAGAATAATAATAATATCCACTATTATCGATCCAACCATATATATAGTTGGACTGACGATCACCTGACGATCACCTGACGGACTGATGATCAACTGACGATCAACTCGCTCTGCCTACCCCGTTAGGGCGTGATGAGATATATGTTTGTCCTCTATGCACTTCTGTACTATTTATTAGGTATATATATATATATATAATATATAAGGCGTGAGGATATATATATATATCCTCACGCCTTCCCACAAGGGTCCCCGAAGGGGTAGGCAGAGGTGTATAGGTAATACCCACACATCCACTTTCCGCCAGAGGTATATTAGGTGCCAACGTGACAGATGATATATGATAATGTACCTAATAAATGGTACAGAAGTGCATAGACGACAAACATATAGCTCATCACGCCCTTACGGGGTAGGCAAAGCGAGTTGATCGTCAGTTTTCTCATTTTGCTTTAAGGTGAAGGAAAACATTGACAGGAAACCCTCAAATGATTATGAAGAAATTAAAAGACGTTTGTATGTAGCGTCGTTATGAGTTACGGCGATGAAATTGCCACCAGTCCCATTAGTAGCTATATTATATCTCCGCTGAAAAGGAACACACCTCTGCCTGCCCTCGTCAGTAGGCTTGAAGATATATAAATACCAGGGACAATTCCACACAAATTGACCTAGTCCCAAATTAAGCAAAGTTTGTGTTATGGTAACTAGACTACGATATATTTACTTATATAGATAGATGTATATATATATATATATATATATATACATAAATACATAGGACAGGTAAGGTACAGATACTCGTGCTCATCACACAAATATCTGCCCACAGCGGGATTCGAACCCGCGACCTCAAGTTTCGCAGTCAGGAGCTCTAACCACTAGACCAGGCGGTCGTCTAAGTAATAAGATATATGGATATATATGTATATATCTTCACAGCATTTGGAATAGCGGAAAAAGCGGGTTCAAACTAAAACGTGTTTGCTACTTGTATTTGCAAGAAATGTGTTTACCAAAATGGTGTTCTTAACTCCCACAAAGATGTGTCAAGGAGGCGATTTCATGAATAATAACGGAACTGGGGGAAAGTCTATATATGGTAATAAGTTTGAAGACGAGAATTTCACGTTGCGCCACACTGGCCCCGGGATTCTGAGTATGGCCAACTCTGGCCCCAACAGTAATGGATCGCAATTCTTTTTGTGCCTTGCTAAGTGAGTATTGTAACATTTTAAATAGCATTATCAATAAGGTGTGAAACATGCGGGATGTTAAGCGGTTACCGTCACCTATGCACGCTTGCTAGGCTAAGGATATTCACTCGTGGAATATGGTAACTGATGACCTTTTAACAGATGACCCTAATTATAAAAAAAAAACACTTTTGTTTATAATTGCCTAAAACAGACTCTAAGGTCGGCAAAGCGCGAGTGATACACCTGGTGTTGCAAGCGCCCATAGGCGGCGGTAACCGCTTACCATCAGGCGGGCCGCATGCTGGTTTGTCACCCAAGTAGTATAAAAAAATATTATAATGGTTTACACATCGTTTATAAGAATCGTAGAACATCGTAGAACCTCCATCCAGTGGATCCTCTCAAATATACACACAAAATGTACTTCAAATCGGTTTAGCCATTAAAGTGTTATGTGATAAATGCGCACACGTAAGAAGTAAAGTATATAAAAAGTTATGTATTAAATAATAATAAACAAAACAGACCACAATATAACCTTGGTTGCCATAAAGTTTATGAAACGGGACCACGACGTGTGATTTTCTGTAATTGAGTTATGTTACTGTCGGAGCGCTAGTGTGCGAACGATGAAATAAGTTAACATGCAGGAAATAACGTTCAGTCGAGGAAATAATCTCAAGTGGGAAAGTTGTTTTTGCCAAAGGGGAAATGAGTGCGTAACCGATTTTACCCGTTCTCCCCGTCTCGTATTTTAAAGCACGTAATGGAGTGATAAAACAACGTATTACTAGTCAGGGTAACTACGTGACGAATGCTGTGCGGCCATTTTGGAACTTGTTTATTGTTTCAGGACCGAATGGCTGGACAATAAACACGTGGTTTTCGGACACGTAATATCTGGTTTGGACGTTATGAAGAAAATGGAGAAGTTCGGCAGTAAGGGAGGAGCCGTCTCGTCTAAAGTTACGATAAGCAATTGTGGAGAATTACAATGATTTGATTTTTTATTGGTAGTTTTATTTCGTAGTAAGAGTAGGTAATAATAATAATTGTAAAAATTTATGGTTATCACAAATATACCCTTAATTACCCCGAGCTCTTACTAGGTTTATGTAGATTCTTTTAGGTAGGTAGGTTCTAGGTGGAAGATTCTTTAATCTTCAAAAACAAGATATATATGTCTTGGTATGAAATATATGTCAGTACGACGATACAACTCCGCCTTGCCCACGTCCTTAGCCCAAGACGATAAACGAAAGACAGTCTTTTTAATTCTATTTATTTAAACAAAGCCCTTTACCACACGTCCGACCGAAAAGGTTTAAAGACGTGCCCAATAAAATGAAACCGCTAAAAGCATCCTTTACTTAAACAAGTATGTAGGTCTATTTAATTCGGCATCTTTATTCGGTTAGTCCGGCAGCGCAGTCGTAATACGAAACGCTGTTCCAACGATACGATAAACTGAGGCCGAATGAGAAAGGTCGCGGTAATATCTCATTATTGGTCCCATAAAATTGCTTCCGGCTATAAATTAAGCTTTAATTTTGATCGTCTGTCGGGTCTAGGCGCTTTAAGCGAAATCTCCGTTGGGGAAACTTTTCAAACTCCTTTTCCAAAGTTTGTTCGATGAAACGCAACGCTCTCCTAATCCTTGGGTTTAATCGGTTCACAGATGATGCAGTCGACTCATCAACTGGTCTGGTTTGTTAATCTCTGCTCGTTAATCATGGGAGGCAAGAATGGCGTATTTAAAATTTAAATTAGTTTTATGGGGAGTCACTTGTTACTCGGTGATAAATTCAGTGCGAATGCGAGTAACTTCTTTTTGAAATTCCTTTTGTATGAATCCCGTCAGTTGTAAAGGCTCGTGCCTATTGGACTGATTACGCCTGCCGCGCGCCGAGAACCTCTTTAGATTGGCCTCCGTGACTTGTGTACGTATCCTAACATTGAGTTCAATAACAGACGGGTTTGTGAAACCACTGTTCTCAAGTCAGCAATTTACTTGTTACATAAAGTATAGTACAGTAAAGTAAAGTAAAAGTAAAGTTTTCAGAGCAAAGCAGACATACAACTTATTTTACACGAATATAATAATTTTGCGATTCACTCTCTGACGTAGGTGGTGTAACGTCGTAATGGCCGAGTTGCTTAAGGAATAAAATTTCTGGTTCGAAGCCCGATGTACCAAATAATTATTCAACAACGAGCTGTACCATGAAGCCCAATATGATGAGAATAAGAGGTTGTTTGTAAGATGAACTAATTCCAAGAGCAGTGTTATATAAGAATCTTATACCTTTAAACGAGCACTCTTGAATATAATTCTTGTATATAAATATATAATCTGAATCTCGGAAACGGCTCCAACGATTTTCATAAAATTTGGTTGGGGGAAATTTCTGGGGCGATAAATCGATCTAGCTAGGTTTCATTTTAAGAAAAAGTAGTTTTATCCGTGATTTTAGGCAACGAATATCTCCTGCAAATTCATTCGAATATGAATTTCGCCACTGCTTTACCGACACAGCAACAATAAAGCGTTGCTAAGCAACAAATACTAGCCAATAAGTTTGGTTTGAAGTTTTCGTCGACGTATTCAATATAAAATCAATTGTTTACTTTACTTAGATACATGTGTAACGTTTGACCTCTGAAAATATGAAAAATGTATTAATGTATATATAAAAATATCAGAAGTATGTAGTTCGTACGATATAATATGAATATAAATGTGAAAAATACCGAGCTAAGCTCGGTAATCCAAGTACTATATTAAAATATGTGTATGTATCTCGTTGTTGGTATATATAGTCCAAATTTTGATTTGTGTGGGGCTAGGTCGAATTGTCTGGGATCGCGACGAAGAACTCCACGCGGGCGAAGCCGCGGGAATAAGCTAGTATATATAAAAAGACAGTTCCAATTAAAAGAGGAGATTCCTCTTGGAACGTGCCGTGTCGAGAAGCACAGTTTTCTGCATCCAGGTTTGATCCAACCATTTCTAACGTGAGCTATAAAAAGAGGATGACTATTGGCACAATGATTATTATTATTATTTATTGAGCAGGCGTAGGTTGCTTAAATACAGAGCTTATCAAATCGATCTAGGACGTTAAGTCTAGCAGATCTTCTCACACACGAGCGGGCTTATTGAATAGATCCATATACCCAAAGGCACAGGAGGTGGATTAACAAATCTATGTACAGAATGTATCACGTTTAACGCCGCCTGAAAGCCTAAGATTTACGACCTCACAGTGGAAAAATGTATCACATGATAATCTAGGGCTTCGGTAGGTATTGTGTTTAAGTCACGCTTTGTACAGAGCTAGTCTCGGCTACCGTTGCGAACTGAATTTTGAAAACGAATTCAATTGGTTTTAATGTTTTTTTACGCCGTCATCCGTGAACTCGGTGAAATATACTCGATCAGTTTGTAAAGGGGATGTTAATTATGTACATATATATTAGGTAGGTTAGTATTTAGGTGCCAACGTGACAGATGGCGAGTCCGTCGCCGTTACTCAAGCACGACATACATACGCCTTTGATTTGCTTCTCAGACGTATACCGGTTTCCTCTCAATGTTTTCCTTCACCGTAAAGCTCGTGGTGGTGACTAATCACTGTGCTTAAGTTCAGAAAAACTCATCGATGCAGTCGGTATTCGAACTTGCGATCATTGTGCTCAGGCAACTACTCGAACCACTCGGCTACCACGGCTCCCACCACATATGTGCATTCATACATGATATCTAACTTATCGCTCGTCGCGTCGTCCTTTCGCACTCCTGAATAATGATGGTAATAATTATGGCAGGCGCCTGGATGATAATTTGAAATTGGTTAATTACTTAAATTGAATTATTAAAACATGGTTATTTTTTGTTTGATGACAAATTAAGTACTATTACGATGTTTTTAATTATTTTTTAATCAACATGTATTGTGTAGTATAGCTTTATTGATAAAAATAATAGTTTAAAAAAACTAAAAAAATACACTTTTTATAGAAAATCAGCACCTTTGCTTAGCAGTGCAAAAATGAATATAAAAAATCGCTGATCCTGATTATCCTAGTAAGGATAACGGGTCAAAATGTTTAAAATATTGAATTGTCATCGGTCCTTAATAAGTATGCCAAATTTCGAGTTGAAGGGGGTTAAAATCATGTTCAACGATTCCGTTACATACTAACATACATACGTCTCAAGCTAATAAAAGCGTATTAATAATAATTAACTTTCAGTTGATTTGTGTACGCACGCTGTAAGAACTCGAAAATTTCTGCACCGATTGAGTAAAAATTTTACGTTATATACAATCAGCTTTAAGGATTGTTTGCATTTATTCTTCATATCCGTAGAAGTTTTAACAGTTATTCACATTCATGCAACCACAATTTACCTACTTATTTGCTTGCTTGGTTTAGATGTATGTAAATCTTAATCCACGAGGTAATTATTGCCGAGTGGTAAGGATTGATATAGCGGATTGCACTAGACACCACTGTTCTGATACGATCCATTGACAGCATTGTTAACAACATTCTATCAATGACATACTTCATTATATCTGCAATTTTATTGAATACCAGGATAATTATTTTCTGCCTTATTCATGGCAAAATCAAAATCAAAATATTTTATTCAACGTAAGGGACACAGGGAACACTTATTGAACGTCATTTACTTAACAAAAACTAAAGTTAGCACCGTTTCCAAGAAAAATACCCGCCAGGAGAAGAAACGGCGAAACAAACTCCCCGGTTTTCTCTTTTAACATTTGTTCCCTTTTACGTAGGGTTAGAAAAATATTAAATAACATATAAACTCTGTATAAGAGGAGCAATTCATTGCCATGTATGGCCATCATTCAAATAATCTGATGTTGTATTATAAGCTTTTCGTATTAATTTACTTTTAATTTCGGCTATTCCCATTTTCCGTAAAATAGCTAACTTTGATGAAATAGGGTCGATAAGGTCACGTCTTAATTAGTTTGTAACTCAGACGATCTAGATTAAAGTACTTAAGGCCCACATTTTTTTATGTTGTAAAAAAATACCTGCTATTAGACAGCTAAAAATATTAGAATACTCTTTGTTCTGCTTTATACTTCAAAGGTCACCGACGAGAATAGGTTTTACATGATGGTAAGCTTTACGCAATGTCAGATTGCCGAGGGTTGCCTACCTTTTGTGAAGTGGAGTTTTGCTAGCAGTGGGGATTAATGAACCCGCTCCTGCCAGCAAAGCCATTTCCTACTGAGTTCTGAATACCTTTATCGCCGTGATGCCATTTTTGGGAGCAGTGCCACGTGGCTACACTGCACGAGGTTATGTAAGAAGAATTACCCTACGCTGGTAAATTCAATTCTAAGCAGGTGATTACAATGTCTAATTATATAATCTGAAATTAGTAGATAAATAAATAAAATAAAAATGTTGATCATTGATTAGTTTCTATAGAACAATGTGTATGAATCTTGGTAGTACATACGTATGTATAACTACCATTTAGTAAATAAATTTCCTATAAGTTGTGGCTGTCAAAGCGTGGCGTGCCCGTAAAATGTTTAGATGATTCAATATCATTCCAATTTTGCTTTAATTATTAACCGAACTAAGAGGATTTCTTTTTACTCGTTTAGACTAAACGTAGATAAGTTGTATTAAAAGGCAGGTAGAGCGATATGTAGTACCTAGTAATTAAGTAGAGTTCGAAATATAGCCTCGCTCGAAATGAGGGATATTGGTAGAGGGGGATACATTTTATAATATAATCAAAAAAGGCTGTGTAGGCGATTGGTTCGATTGGTTGCCTGCAACACAAAAATTGCAAATGCGAATTCCGACTATACCAATAAGTATTTCTGAATTGGAGTACAGTGACTAGTCAACCCTCAAGCTCTACTGTGAAGGTAACTATCGAGAGGAATCCTAATCTAAAATAAATAATCGGGGATCCCTGTGGGAAGGCATGTATATGCAATTTAGAAACAAAAGAAAAATGCGTTTTTCTTTCCTTCCTCCTAGAAATATACCAAATCTAAAATGGTTGTCTAAACAAAAGGTATACCTACAGACGAGAATGTTTCCTTATTAAAGATGAATGTATAAGTACCCATGTTTATCTTAATTGCTGTAAGACAAGGTTTATTGTATTACGCTAGTAATGAAGATTCGCAGAAGCTTTATCCTAACATGAGCCGTCTGACTGGATCTGGCAATTGACTAATGTAAAGCTATTCGCATCTAGATATTCCGTAGGAAAATGACGGTGAGAACTAATGGATACCGTTTAGTACAAGCTTACTTGCGAGAGTTGTGAGCTCGCGACCTAATGGCACCTTTTGTCTGATGCTAATCACACCATTAACCACCATTTTCCGGATAACACGTACTTAAATACCTTAAGCGCTTTTGTTTACGAATTATTTTCACTATCTACTGTTTTTTTATACTTTCATGGCCTCAAGGGTAAGTAGAGGTTAGTTCTAACGCACCTTTCCTTTGCTGGAGATATTTGTTACGAAAGTGGCAGATGGAGTGTTGATTAGCATCAGGCGGCTGGTGTGTTATTTCGCACACATGTATTAAATAATAATAAAAAATTGTTTGTACAGTACAGTGATTAGTCACACCACGAGCTTTACGGTGAAGGAAAACATCGAGAGGAAACCCGCATACGTCTGAGAAGAAATTCAAAGGCGTATGTATAGCCGTGCCTGAGTAACGGCGATGGACTCGCCATCTGTCACGTTGGCACCTAATATACCTCTGGCGGAAAGTGGGTGTGTGGGTATTACCTATACACCTCTGCCTACCCCTTCGGGGACCCTTGTGGGAAGGCGTGAGGATATAAAAAATTGTTTGAAAATAGTCTTGCTTCGTTTTTTTTAAGGATGTCTTGAGAAAACTTTTTGAGGCCTTCCGTGATAAGAGGGCTGGCGAATATTCCGCTCAGCGAATCAGCATTGCCATTCAACTTGGCAATGCCGCCAGTCTTCTTGACACCCTTCCGCGTGACACAGATTTGGGACATTTATTCTATTTATCATCGTCATCATCATCATATCATCACGCCACGTCCCTAACGGGGTAGACAGACAGTATAGAGCGTCATTTCTCTCTAGACTTGCATACAAGTAGTTTATATATATTACTACTTTGTTTTATAAAATACATTTAGTTTATTTAAATTAAAAGTCTTGAATTGTAAGTAATAATGTTTTAAGCACCTTTATAGTAAATTAAATTTGGGGGCTAAAAAGGTTTTTGGAGGTGGGTGCGGACTATTCTATATATATATTTAGGTTTAGAGAGGTAGGGCATAACGGGTTTCCCGTTCGAATTCGGAGCTGCCCGACTGGGCCAGGACCTCCACCTTACAGAAGTCCGTAGCCAAATAACACATTTTTTTTGTGTTGTGTTCCTACGCGGTGAATAAGGTTTCCAGTAAGGAGCTCCTTGGGGAGGGGGGAGGATTGTTACATTGTGTTGGAAGCAGAGGGATTAAACCCATTATGCTGCCAACACACTATAACTCTCCGAACACAGAGTGGCAACGCGCAAGTGATACTCGGTATCATGAGCGTAAATAGGCTACGGTAAACGTTTCCCATCAGATGGGCCGTATGTTTGTTTGCCACTCTTGTTGTATAAAAAAAAATGTTATGTTGTAACTAGTTGCGATTATTAAATAACATTCGTACATGTAAAATCTCCTTTTTAGGGTTCCATAGTGAAGTACGACCCCTTATAGTTTCGCCATTTCGTATATTCGTCCGTCCGACCGCGTGTTAACTCAAAGGCGCTTGGTACTATTAGATAGTGCCATCCACGAAGACGCGCCCTACCAATTTCAAGTCGAGGGGGTCGCGGGATGCGGCGAGTATGACCCGATTGTATTCATTGTAGTGTGCGTGTGCACTCATAGGTAATCAGTGTGTACCGATAATACTCAAACATTAGTGGAAGGTTGCACACTTACACTATAAACTATGAGGAAGAATAGTGGGGCGCGTCTTCGTGGATGGCACTATCTATACAGAGCTGTAATTTGGTTTGGTGTACATGTACGATTAACAGCGCCGACGAAGTTGTATTTTAATAAAAGCTAGAAATTGAGTTAAGAAAGATCTGAACGATAAATATATCTCAGCTCTAAGGTGAGTATTTAGGTAGAATACGTTCATGCTTCAAAGTAATTATACAGGCACTTCACTTCACACTTCAAAGTTCAAATTAGTTCTTGAGAGGGTCAGACCTCCAATAGGGTGTGATATGCTACATCCACAACGTTAATATCTTCGGGCTTGTTTGCCGATTTAGAGCATTGTACGAGCTCATTCACGAGTCTCCCGACTCAATGTTATCACTTTTAATCATTCAGACGAGGAGCTTTAAAATGCTGCATTTTGACATCTTGTACGTAATGTCATAATATTGCCGAAGATTTACTTTCCCATCATACTACACGTCATGTATTTATATATATGTCTGTCTGTACACTTCCTTAATAGATTTGTCTACTAAGTCGTGTAAATAAATGTTCTACGTTAAGTTAATCTTTTGTTAATAATGTATGTATGCATACATTATTAAGAAAACTTATTAAGTCTAAGTTACGGCCTTTCCGAGTGACGAGTTTTTCTTTACTTATGTAGGTACATATATTTAACTCACGACAAGACTTACGTTGAAGGTAGAAATTGCGAGGAAGCCTGCATAAGTTTGATAAGATATCTATACGTTAAGCTATACTACATCTGTAGCAGCATTTTAATGGCTTCCCAGCGGAGATAAGCAACTGTAATGACAGGATTCGCGCAAGGAATCGCTTCTCTAATTAAACTGAAGGAATTCAGCTGTTCACTTCCCTCGCAGGTGTACAGAACTGTGTCCTGGGAGCTTCATTGTGCTCAAGAAACCTTGGTACATGTGCATTATTGAATGATTTCCTTCTTGATTGCATTCTCTTGCAAACACATTCTAAGTGTCAGTCTTAAAACTTACACGATCTTGTTTTTACCTGTATTTCATGTACGTATGTCGTATAAGGCATGGTGGTTTACGCAGCAACGCAAAGATTGTAAGCCCCCAAAAGATTGTATACTGTACTAATATATTTTTCTGAACGTAACTACATTGATACAGCGAACTTCACGGTGAAGAGAAATATCGAGAAGCCTGCAATGTTAAAGAAGAAATTAAAGACGTATGTATTGGTTTGAGAAACGGTGAAGGACTCGCCATCTGTCACACGGTCACCTAAATATATCTCCGGGATAAGGTGGATGCTGTCAAAGCTATCTATTTTTTAAAATAATATGTCCTCGAAGAAGATAATGAGTGATGTGAAGATACATATGGTTAACATTAAAATTAAAATGAGCCATGTTCCATGCCATTCACTAATACATACATACATATAATATAAACACGTCTCTTTCCCGTAGGGGTAGGCAGAGAGCAATGCTTTTCACTTGCTACGATCCTTACATACTTGTTTCGCTTCGTCCACTTTCATTCCTCCCTTCGTACATGCTCACTCACTAATAAACCGAGAATAGTCAGTTACACATAATATTTTAGTTTAGGTATATTACATGCCGTGCCGTGGTGGCCGAGTGGTTCGAGCAGTTGCCTGCGACGCAAAGGTCGCAAGTTCGAATCCCGACTGTACCAATGAGTTTTTCTAAAACTTAAGTACAGTGATTAGTCACACCACGAGCTTTACGGTGAAGGAAAACATCGAGAGGAAACCTGCATACGTCTGAGAAGAAATTCAAAAGGCGTATGTATAGTCGTGCTTGAGTAACTGCGATGGACTCGCCATCTGTCACGTTGGCACCTAATATACCTCTGGCGGAAAGTGGGTGTGTGGGTATTACCTATACACCTCTGCCTACCCCTTCGGGGACCCTTGTGGGAAGGCGTGAGGATATATTATATATTACAAATTATCAAAATCGCACCCAGACGAGTGTGTTCGAACCTTTATATATATTCCCAACCAATGCTGAAGCTACGCCGAATGGATTGTGGTTTAACGAATTTATTGGCGGTTTAGATACGGATCCCAATAATAGCACATTCGCTTTGAAATCACGATTTGATGAAGATACATACTAACCGTAACATAAAGTTCCTTCTAAATGTTATTTTATTACTTTAAATTAATATATAGGGAAGTTTGATAATACATGAGATAATGATGATAATACAAAAGGTCTGAAAGAAGTTGTACCTAGTGACAAAAATTGAGAAAGGTATGCTGAGATGGTTTGGCCATGTCGAGAGAATAAATGAAGAACGTGTATAAGTTGAGTCAATATTATACATATATAATATATATATATATATATATATATAATATTGACGAAAAAACTGTGTAAGGCGAGTGTGAATGAAAGTGTTGGAAGGGCTAGACCTAGGCGGACGTTTCTAGACTAAATTAGGGACGTCTTGAAAAAAGGTCAGGTCAAGAGTACCCTAAACCGAAGACCATGTATGAAGAGAATAATGAAAGTGCACGAAGCGAAAGAAGTATGTAAGGATCGTAGCAAGTGGAAAGAAGTGGTCTCTGCCTACCCCTACGGGAAAGAGGCGTGATTATATGTATGTATGTAATACATATATATGAAAAATAAAGGCAGGCTATAAATCTTGGCGATCTACCAGGGACTCCCGTGTTCGGTACAGCCGTTTTGGAGACTAGTCAGAACAAACAGACTGGCACACCGCATAGACATACTGGCAGAACAAAAGAAAGCAATATAAATTGTGTTTATACTTTCATATGCATGCACAAAAGAAAAAAAAAGTGGATTCGCAAGGACATCAGCAACGCAAAATGCTTCATAA